>CAWUFW010005354.1:1058199-1354127 GCA_963921515.1 Calotriton arnoldi
AGTCCCCAGAGGCATAGCAGAGGCCAAATTAGGTAAGTACTAACAGCTCTCTCTGTGGTAGTGTGGGTGAGCAGTTAGGCCTATCCAGAGGGTGTGTTAAGCATTTAATGTATTCACTCAATCAAGGACTGTTATACACAATCAGAGATAGAATCCAGACCAATTAGTTAGGAGTAAAAAGGTATACTTATGCTTTATTTTAGAACCAAGTAGGACTTGGTACAGGTAAGTACTCTCAAATGCAAGACTGTTCAAGGAAATGCAGTTGTAATTGTAGTTGCACCCATTACAGGTTTGTATATGCTTTGGAAACAGTTTAAATTACACAGTAATTACTTTTTAGTTACTTTTGGATTCCTTTGAGTACTGGGGGTGGTATGCCTAGATACCACACCTTAGGATATCACATTACAAGGTAAGTAAGACTTTTTATACATTTGCAGTTTAGTTCTCTTTTCTCCATACAACCATCAGTTCAACACTTGGAACATTTTAGGCCAAAATCCCTTAACATGGGTTCCTATGGGAGAAAAGTGCCAGTGGTTTCTCAGTTAAGTACACAACCATGCAAAAGCGGCACTTTCCTACAATCATCCTCTGCAGCTGAAGGTATAGTCCTCGGAAGCTTAGGTGGCGGAGGAAGAGACTCTCTAGCAGCAAATGCTGCCTCAACAGCAGTTTGTATCATTAACTGGATCGACTCCAAAGTCATTGCCTCTGTAGAGGCCGGATCAGGCACCTCCAAATCGGAATCAGCATAATTTCTCTTCTATTCCCTTACTGGACTCCATGGTGCCTAATAGCAGGCAGAAAAACATAGCCTTTTAAATATCCCTGAACACAATCCTCAGCACACTTCTTTTAAGTAATATGCAATTATCCAATTTGTTTTAGTCAAGCATAAATGATACAGAGAAATTTTCGTGCTTAGTTTCTTTTCTTTATTCTCTTTGTTCTTGCATCAGCCAACACGTGTTTCGTCGCACAAAGGAATTTTGTCCCGCGACTTTCTCAAGGCTGTATATACAAAACAAACACAAGCCCTTTGTAAAATTACACAAAACAGGTGTATTTAATACACCCATCAAACCTCACCCGGGTGCATAGCGGTATTCTATACGAATTTCTGCGGCAAGCACAGGGATCTTTGCCCAAGAGACCGTGCTCATTCCAAAGCATGAGAAATAATAGATTGTTAAACGTAGGCCATCAGAATCTCGCCCCGTATATTAAGTGGTGATGGAGAAAACCAATAAAAGGTCCTGATTGTCGGTATCTATCTGCGTGCACCCGGTGTGTGTGCACTAATCAATACGTGTCAAGATTAAAAAAACACGATCACCTCCTGTGTCACACACACTTGAGGACCTAGTGCCAATTACTAGGTGACGCTGAGGCGAGCAAAATCAGTGCAATAAGTGTGGTGGCTTTAAAATAAATCCCAAATCACTCCTCACAAGTAAAAGATCAGAAATACCTTACAAGAGTCCAAAATGTTCCCTGAAAAAACCCATAACCTATTTTAGTATGCACTATTAAGAGTCGACCGGTTCACTAGATATCCAGTACATTGAAGTATTAAGGCTACCTACTTTATCAGTGGTGATAATTCCATCCCACTGGAAAATTAAAATCTATGTTCCAATGTCCACGTCGCATTTAACCGTGGATCTTCGTCATGAGCCAAACCTAGAGCACTAAAGAGAGATAGGGATGTCTTAAACCTCATATGTGATCACGTATCGGCTAAGTATAAGCAAACTTCCTGTATCTTAGCGCCGTGTACAGCAGTATATAAAAGCACACAGCATAAATCAGCAGTATTCAGCACGCTATTTAAAGCTATCTGTGTTCGCGCTGGGTATTATTAAAAATTACATTTCAACGCTTATGATATTACGCTATGTAAACCTGTATCTAATAACATATAGCATGTCTCTACAGTAATCACCACGCTATTCCAAAATATCTATGTTCACGCCGGGTATTCCCCCAAACGCCTCACTTAAGCTTAAAACTCTTAGTAAACTTAACCAGGTGCTCCAGATTCTTCTAAATCTGCTGTGTCACACATTCAAATCAAAACTTCCACCATTACCTCGTGTCACTATTTAAACGCTAGGCTACTACAATCCAGTGCCTCTGCTTACCGTAAGAAGGACGTGTAGGTCCCCACATCAGCGCCGTGTTCTCGAGTGCGAGAATGCCGGTCTCTATGATCCACCATTTTTAAAACCTTCCAGCTCACACGTGACATAAACAGAGAAAAGGGACCAGATCCCCTTCTCAGCTTTGGGAGCCATCTTGTAACGTGCTCCTAATGTGCTAAAAACAGCCGGATTGCTATTTATAATCAACACTGGACTGACCATAAGTTGGATATCAAACATATTCTAAAACGCCGATTATATTTCCTAAAATTGCATGAAAGAAAAACGTCCGCGTCCTTTCGTACTCCTCCCTTCTTCTATATCGTTCCTGCCTCTCAAAACGGGCGCCATCTTTAAGCCATCTATTCCATATACACGTGTTTTCCTATTAGTTCAGTGAACACCCAAGTGTATCAAAATTCTCGTGTGAGTTTGAGATATTGGAGGTCTCCATTCCCATGCATGTTATAATTAGTAAAGTGGTGCATACTAAATTGATAAACAAATACATATTCACTCAAAGAACAGTTATTAACAGAATTGTTGCATAAAGTAAATATTAAAAAGGCAAAAGAAAGGAAAAACCGTGGTTAATGAAAGGTCATACAGTTTCTACATTAATCAACATTGAGTACATCAAGTTGTTCATTTACATAGAAAGTAATGTAACTCTGGATTGATGTCCAGTTTCTATATCAGTTTCTAAATTAATCAACATTATGTACATCAAGTTGTTCATTTACCCAGAAAGTAATGTAACTCTGGATCAATGTTAATTCCTATATCAGTGCACCGTAATCTCATGATCCAGAGTGCTTCCCTCTTCCGTAAGGCTAGCTCTCTGTTTCCTCCCCCATAGCTGCCAAGGTTTCAGATTGCCATGTGTGACATTTTCATAATTTCAGTGTAAGAATGAGTGACATTTCACCGACTATGAGTGACACTTTTTCGCTAGCAAAATCAAGCAATGAAGGTGCCCAATGACCTCTGAAGGATGACTCACAGAGCAGCCCTGCCGCTCGGCCCTACAGATTACTGATGATTAAATCTGCAGATGTCATCTTGCAGATAAACGTCCTCACACTCAGTCAGACAGGATGAAGAGTCAGAGCAGCCCTGCCTGCAGAATACAGTCTACAGAGTCTGAAATTAAATGAGATTATTTGCAGCGTGCGTGCGCTCGGTGCTAAAGTTAGTACATAACACAGAGAGACTAGTTACTTAACAGAGTCAGTGGCGGAAACGAAAAACAAATAGTAAAAACTTACTTGAACAACGCCGGTCTGCTCTGTCAGTCAAGCCTGACTGTCTCACACCGACACGGACCGGTCTCGTCCGGCGGCCGTGAGCCGCACCGGCACGGCGTCACCGACGAGGTCACGGCCGCACTGGCACACATGATGACCGGCTGCACCACTGCTGGCAGACTCCCGCAGCACCCGTGATCATGCCAGTCATGCAGCACCACGGCCCGGCGGGCCATCATTGCTGAGTGAGTCAGTAGTAGTGCGACGAATGCGCGCTGCCGTCGTCCCGCCGGCTGCCCGGAACGCGCTGCTGCGGCTGCCTGTGTGGTGGGTGGTTACTCTACAGGTGGTATAAATTATTAATTTATGCGCGGTGCAGCCAGAAGCAGCTGAGGCAGCACTGCTGCGGCGGCGAGCGCACTTCAGACCCACTTCTAGTGACTCCGAGTCCCCCGCCGCTTCTCAGTGGCGACCTCACTTCCTGCAGTGCAGGACTGCACGGCGTGAGATCACATCCGTGTGGGCTGTGTGTCAGTCAGTGACTCCTGCTGCGCGGCGCCGCGGGCAGCCCGGGAATTAATTAATGCACATTGCAGCCAGACTGGCAGTCGGCTGAGGCCCGGCCGCAGATAAATAATTGTAACATTGTAGCACTCACTGCAGCTCTCTCAGTGACTCAGCCAGAGCTGAGGAGCAGACAAATTACAGATCCTTAACTGTTAATGAGCCAGAGCTGCTGGCGGCAAGTCTGCTGGGAGCAGCAGAGCCTGCGCTCGCACGGCGGCGTCGTAGCCAGTTTCAGTGGCATAAAATGCGTGACAAAGCATTTCAGTGCGGTGATGCGGAACACCACACTGAAATGCGTTAGTGTCACACGTGGTGCGTGATACTTGGCAGGGCTGCTCCCCTGGGGTGTCTCTGAGTATGTTCTATACCATAAAATGAAAACTGTTTGTTGGTATTCTGTGAGGGGCAATGCATGATGTGTGCAGAGATGGGATACCTTTCATCACTCTGTTTCACTGCCCTCATATGTTCTGCAATCCTTTCACGTAATGTTCTTATTGTGCTCCCTACATACTTTTTATTGCATTTGCATTCAATGACATAAACCACAAATTTGGTCAAACAGTTTATGTTAGTCAATATCTTGTATGTCTTGTTCCCTGGGCCTCTGAAATCTGTCTTGTTGTTCCAAGCCCATTTACAAACAGTACAGTGTCCACATCCATAGAACCCTTTCATTCGTTGGGTTAACCAATTTTCTGTTGTTAGCGCTCTGGGGTAACTAGGGCTGAGTAGATTCCTCAAGGAAATCCCTCGTCGGTATGTGTTGTCGGGTCTCTCTGACACGGAAACCCCCAGCGATCTGTCTGCTTTTAGAATGTGCCAGTGCCTGTGTAGACTCCGCATCATAACCGCTGATAGTGTATTATACCCTGTTATCATCCGCACTTTGTCATCTCTCTGTGTATCTTTGGTACGTTCTCTAAGAGTGTCTTGTCTCTTAATTTTTTGATTCTCTTCTCCGCTCTGGCCAATGTCTCATTATTGTAACCTCTTTTTCGGAAGCGGGCCAACACTCCTTTTTGCACTCCTCATATTCTTTTTCTTCACTACAATTGCGTCTCACCCGAACAAGTTCACCAAATGGGATGGACCTAATCTGGTGAGCTGGATGAGCACTAGAAGCATGAAGTAATGCATTACATGCTGTTTTCTTGCGGAATAGTTTGCTTTGAATCTTATTGCCACTTGTGTATAGTTCCACATCTAAGAACGCAATTTTACTTGTGCTGTGCTCAAAACTAAACCTGATGTTGCAATCATTACCATTTAGGTACTCGACAAATGATAAGAGTTTGCTGGTGGTGCCTGTCCATATCATTAAGCAATCATCAATATAACGACCCCAATATAAAATAGAGTCATTCCACTCGGATCCCATTGGGCCCCAGATCCTCATCTCCTCGAACCAACCCATAAACAGATTGGCATACGAAGGAGAGAATCTGGAACCCATGGCAACCCCTGCTTCTGCCTGTACCATTCGTCTTTAAACAAAAAGATGTTATTATCCAGAATCAGCTCAATCATTTCGATTAACATCTCTGTATGGTCCCATGCGCTTGCTGATCTTGTGTTTAGAATTTTTCTAATTGCGCGCAGGCCTGATTCTCTCGTAATGCTCGTGTTTAGGGCTGTCACGTCTAGGGTGACCAAGGTCATGCTATCCTCCCAAATAAGATCAGAGAGTATTGCCAGAACATGTTTCGTGTCCCGGATGTAAGATGCTAGATTGCCCACCATAGGTTTCAGAAATGTGTCAACATACTCTGATAATCTTTCGGTTGGCCCATCATTTCCTGAAATGATGGGTCTGCCTGGCGGAAAGGGAAGGTCTTTGTGTAATTTGGGAAGTGTGTAGATGCATGGGTATCTAGGACGGTCAACTCTGAGGTAAGTAACTTCATCATCATCCAGTAACCCACATTCATGCCATCGTCTTAGATGTTTGTTTATGTGATCTATTAGAGTCCAGATGGGGTTGTTAGGAAGAGGTTCATAGCATTCCTGATCATTCAATTGTGATAAAATATCACGTTCATAATCTGTGTTCTGCATTATGACTATGTTCCCCCTTATCTGCTTCACGGATCATGATGTCTTGATCCTGCATAAGACATTTAAGTGCATCACGTTCTCTATATGTCAAATTGTCTTTCATTTTGATGGTCTGTTTCTTTCTATCCATGTGTTTGTCTAAATCAGATAATACCAATTTATGAAAGATGTCTATATTGTTGCCTGCCAAAAGAGTTGGTGTCCACTTGGATTTCTCCCTTAGGCTACTGGAAATGCTAGGGTCGCTGACCACATTCAAGTCCCGCATAATCATATCTGTAGTTATTATCTCATCCTCACAATCAGTAAGTGACACAAGTAATCTCGTGTCCAAAATTTCTTGAATTGAAATTTCACTAGAGGCGAAAACCCCACGTTTTGGTTGCATATTTTTATTGCCACAATCCATTGTCAGAAAATGTTTCTTGATTTTCAGCCTCCTAACAAATTTAAACAAGTCTATTTTAAGTTCACACATATCGCCAATACTGCTTGGACAGAAGCTCATGCCCTTCGATAATAGAGATATGGTATCATCAGAGAAACATTTATTGGTCAGGTTCACTACATTAACATCATTCATTTTTTCAGGTTCCACGACCTGGTTCTCATTCCGGGTCTCTCTTCTCCCTGCACCCCTCTCTTTCCCCTTCTTGTCTTGCTGCCTGTGCGGGCGTCTGCTTTGCTCCCTGTTTCCTTTTTATCCTTTGAACTTCTTGTAAAAACGATTTTCACTGTTCGTAGCATTATTAGAGCCCTCTCCTCTTTCTGTTTCACTTTCACTAGTGTGGACGGTGTCCAGAGATGTAGAACTAGAACTAACTGACTGTCCTTCCTTTGTTCTAAGTAGGCTATCTTTTGGCATTAAGTAATCATATTTTTTCGCAAAAGTGAAAATCCTGCCATTTTCATAGTCGTGCTCATCTCGCTTTAGCTTTCTCGTCTTCCTTTGTTTAATGTCTGCTAGATGGCGTTGTAATACGTCATTCAAAATGGTGAAGTTCTTTTCAGTTGCCTCTGCTAAATTCATTTGTCTAATCTCAAGCTCCAACAAGTCTATTTCTTTCTGTAACTGTCTGACCTTTCTTTCACAATTTTCAATTAAAATCCCCATTAATCTATTGGAATTGTCTGTCAATTCTCTTTCCCATGCTAGTAACAGATCTGTTTCAAGGTCATCGTACGTAGGTATTATCTGAGACCTAAGACCCCTGGGGATTCTTTTTACTTTAATGTACTGTTTCAAGGTTGCTGCGTCCCTCCATTTAGACATCTCGCTCTTTCTGAGCTTTTCTAACTTAATAAATTTCTCTCTCAAACCTTCTTGTCTCAATTTTTGTCCTCCCTGTGCAAGCGAGGTCGTAGCATCGTTACTGGAAATATTATTGAAGAGGTCATCCGCCTCCTTATCTCTGTTCAGCCTCTCGTTCATGAAAGTAGTCATCGTGCCTCCTGGGCTGCCACCTATCTGATAGCTAATTCACAACGGTGCAGTGGTATGGTTATAGGTAAATGGCGCTCCAAGAATGAGTAGCACTTACACTCTATTTAGATTTCTGAGAAATGTATATGGACGGTGCTGAAAGGTGAGAAGAACCACCAGTCTCCCCAAACACGTGGTCGAAACCAACATAAACATAAACACAATCCTCAGCACATGTCTTTTAAGTAATATGCAATTATCCAATTTGTTTTCGTCAAGCATAAATGATACAGAGAAATTTTCGAGCTTGGTTTCTTTTCTTTATTCTCTTTGTTCTTGCATCAGCCAACACGTGTTTCGTCGCACAAAGGAATTTTGTCCCGCGACTTTCTCAAGGCTGTATATACAAAACAAACACAAGCCCTTTGTAAAATTACACAAAACAGGTGTATTTAATACACCCATCAAACCTCACCCGTGTGCATAGCGGTATTCTATACGAATTTCTGCGGCAAGCACAGGGATCTTTGCCCAAGAGACCGTGCTCATTCCAAAGCATGATAAATAATAGGTTGTTAAACGTAGGCCATCAGAATCTCGCCCGTATATTAAGTGGTGATGGAGAAAACCAATAAAAAGGTCCTGATTGTCGGTATCTATCTGCGTTCACCCGGTGTGTGTGCACTGATCAATACTTGTCACGATTAAAAAGCACGATCACCTCCTGTGTCACACACACTTGAGGACCTAGTGCCAATTACTAGGTGACGGTGAGACGAGCAAAATCAGTGCAATAAGTGTGGTGGCTTTAAAATAAATCCCAAATCACTCCTCACAAGTAAAAGATCAGAAATACCTTACAAGAGTCCACAATGTTCCCTGAAAAAACCAGAGGAGGTGATCGTGCTTTTTTAATCGTGACACGTATTGATCAGTGCACACACACCGGGTGCACGCAGATAGATACCGACAATCAGGACCTTTTTATTGGTTTTCTCCATCACCACTTAATATACGGGGCGAGATTCTGATGGCCTACGTTTAACAATCTATTATTTATCATGCTTTGGAATGAGCACGGTCTCTTGGGCAAAGATCCCTGTGCTTGCCGCAGAAATTCGTATAGAATACCGCTATGCACACGGGTGAGGTTTGATGGGTGTATTAAATACACCTGTTTTGTGTAATTTTACAAAGGGCTTGTGTTTGTTTTGTATATACAGCCTTGAGAAAGTCGCGGGACAAAATTCCTTTGTGCGACGAAACACGTGTTGGCTGATGCAAGAACAAAGAGAATAAAGAAAAGAAACCAAGCTTGAAAATTTCTCTGCATCATTTATGCTTGACTAAAACAAATTGGATAATTGCATATTACTTAAAAGACGTGTGCTGAGGATTGTGTTTATGTTTATGTTGGTTTCGACCACGTGTTTGGGGAGACTGGTGGTTCTTCTCACCTTTCAGCACCGTCCATATAAATTTCTCAGAAATCTAAATAGAGTGTAAGTGCTACTCATTCTTGGAGCGCCATTTTACCTATAACCATACCACTGCACCGTTGTGAATTTTAAATATCCCTGGTTGCTATCTACTTCCCACATTCTATGGTTGCTTAGCAACCAGGACTTGAAACCCTACGAGATTGCAGTCTAACAAACATTATAAAACATAGGCAAGAGTTGTGCTTGTGCCTGTACATCTGTAACTGAACCAGGTTTTAGAGCAGACATATGCCATTGAAACATCAGGACTTGAATCCCTAATCTACAGTAATAGCCAAAGACGTTTAATCGAATAGAAAATGGGCTGATAGAGCAGGTCCTTGCACCCAGTACACTGTGTGCCCAACCACTCAAGCATGTCTTAGGGCCACGCATTTTCCTTTACTGCAGCCCACTCTGCAAGGCCTGTCTTTGTGGAAACATGTCAGTGGACAATCTTAATTAAACTTGCTGCGCATAATCCCATACATATTAAAAATATAGAACATTTAGCTTGGCAGAATAATATTTGTGTCTCAAGAATCAAAAATACAGGAAATTTGAGATGACGATTTCCTCTCTTTGTATCTGTAACAGGAAGGGGAAGTCTGCCACCTTTGTAGGATTTTTATGTTTTAGCTTTGGCAGAAACTATTTCTGCCCTCTAGATTACTTCTCACCCAGTAAGGACTGTGACGAGGAAGACCTGAACTCTGAGTAATGAAGATTACCTGTAAGTAAACGAGGTATTTCCAGACTCACGCGTTGTCTTAGTCTTGGTCAACTTCCTAAGTCGTTGCTTCCATTTCTTGGAAAAAGACATCTTTGGTCATATCTCTCCACTTCTCCTAGCCCTAACAATGGTAGCAGACGAGGAAGTATTGAATGAGTGTGATGACTGGACTACTGTGTCACCCGTTCCCAAAGTCCTGCTAATGCACCACTAAAGTCCTCGATCAGATACCCGCAATTCTGACCCAGAACCTGCAACAACAGAATATGTTATTGCCTCTGCAACAGTGACGATAGATAAAATTGCCAGTCAAATCGGTGTCTATGATAAAGACTGCCGTACAATGCATGGCTACCCGAGCTAAGAATTAAGTGCAATGGAGAAGTTTGTCCTCTACTATGTTTATAATGTATGCTGGGGAGGAATGTAGTGTATTTAACACAATGGACCAGACCACTGCTGGGTCCGAGGGAGAGGGAGAGGATTCGCCTAAAGGCCAGGGCCATCGTTCGTGTACTCCCTATCAATATAACTCCCACCACAGAAACGAACGGGTCCCTATGTTTACTAGCCCAGCCTCTTACGGGGGCCTTTACACACCTTATGATATAGGTGTTCCTTCACCGAAGAAAAACTCTAGCTACTCTGTTCATCCGATATTATGGACCCACACAATTGTGCGAGAAAATTTACAGGATGGCCTCACACACCATCCAGGTGTCAGGCTTCATCATTGGCCATTCCACGTTCGCCAAAGAATCCTCTAATGGCAAACGAGCCCATACTAGGGCTGTGGTTCAAGCATTAGCAGGAAACTGAGGAGAAAAAGAAAAGGGAAAGGGGTCCAATACTAAAAATCCCTACAGCTTAAATTTTAGAACCTTTATTCCTTGGTGGAGGAGGGATGGTTAAAAAGCAATAGACAATAATAGCCCTGTTATGGTGCTAATTGTCCGATTATAAACAATCAGGTCTGTTTAGTCAATCAGGTCGACATGTTTCAGCCCCCAAAATGGCCCCTACAGGGGTCCCGGGCTTTCTTCAGGACCAAATTGAACCCTATATGTCCCTACAGTGCTTCCCTATTACAAGTGTGCTAATTTACATGCATACAATACCCAGTTGGCCCTTAGTCCACTCTGGGTCCTTCTGTGCCAATAGGAAACTATCCTGCATAGCTAAATCATGTGCCTCATGGAGGGGTGGGGGAGGGAGTCCTGTAATCACACCTTCGTCAAGGATCTCCCTCGCCGGATCACCTACAGTGTATCCCTATCCTCCTCCTGATGCTGATTGACTAAACAGACATGATTTTGTATAATCGGACAATTAGCACCATAACAGGGCTATTAATGTCCATCTGCTTTTTAACCATCCCCCCTCCACCAAGGAATAAATGTTCTAAAATGTAACCAGTAGGTGGTAGGGTTTTTAGTATTGGACTCCTTTCCCTTTTATTTTTCTCCTCAGTTTCCTGCTAATGCTTGAACCACAGCCCTATATGGGCTTGTTTGCTATTAGAGGATTCTTTGGCGAAGGTGGGGTGGCCAATGATGAAGCCTGTGAGGCCATCCTGTAAATGTTCTCGCACAATTGTGTGGGTCCATAATATCGGATGTACAGAGTAGCTAGAGTTTTTCCTCGGTAAAGGAACACCTATATCATAAGGTGTGTAAAGGCCCCCGTAAGAGGCTAGGCTAGGAAACATAGGGACCCATTTGTTTCTGTAGTGGGAGGAATGTAGTGTGCCACCAGTTACCTGAGTAACAGCCTACACGCATCCCAAAAACTCTGATGCATTGATGCCAATTTTCCCAGGTCCATGCTTGATGACCTTATAAATGTGAGAAGTTGGCCTGGCATATGCTGTCCACTAATTATAGTGGGCACCTTGCACCAGTCCAAACAACCCCTTATTGGAGATAGGTTAAAGACAACCTTTATTGAAAGCTATCCTAGTGGTAGCTATGGAGAGCAGCCTTCAGGCTAAGTCTTGAAGGAATGTAAAGCAGCTTGTTTTAACAGTCTATAATCTCTTGAGTGACCAAATGAAAGAGGACCACACCAGGTATATATATAAAATATATGTATTTAGTCTTAAACACACCCTCTAGTCTCTTTATGAGGCTAGAGTTTGAAGTACATACTTTACAAGTCAAATATCAACAGTAATAGCACAAATACACGTTTGAGCCCTAGGGGCGTACCAAACCATATACTAAAATAGTGGTATAAGAACCACGACTGGGCTAGACACAAGGCCTAGAGCCTGTAGAAGTGCCTGGACCCCAAGGAACAACCCAAGGTAGTGACACAGGGGACCCACGGGGGACGCGTGCAGTGTGAGAACACAGCCGCGAGCCACCGTTGACTTGTATGGGGAAAGTCGCGGTTGGATTTTTAAAAGGAAAGGACACTTAGAGGAGGACTTGGAGCAAACCCCTTTAGAACTAGGCAGTTCTAGAGTCAATACCCACGGGAGCACCGGAGTACTCGAGTTACCTCACCCAGGGAAGCCGGGTGCATAGGTGTCTTTGGCGTCGGGTTTCGTCGTCGTTTTCAATGGCGATCTGCTGCAGCGGGCTGCTGGCGACTAAGCCGAAAGTGTCCGGGTGGATCCAAGAGTGGATCAAGATCTGAAGGACCTGAAAGCGGAGGGGACAGAGTCTGGGTCACTAGCCCGTGACCAGGAAGGCGATGAGCAGATGCCCACCGATGTCGGGTGCTTCAGGTAGGTTGACCGTCGTCTTGACTCTTCAGCCACGAGGTCCAGGAGGCGTCGACGACGACCAGGAGCTGGATTCGAGCTGTCCCACGACGTCTGTCGATTGCTGCAGTGTCGGCGACCGGATTGGACCCAACAAGCCTTGGCAACGACAAGTCACGGGGAAACAAAGAAAGGACGTTGATGCAGACCAGCAAGGTCTGGGGGACTCACCCAGCGAGGGTAAGTCAGGGCACGTCTGGAGCAACCAGGAAAGCCCAAGCAGAAGAAGAGTTGCCTTCGGGAGGGCCCACTAGCCAACAGACTAGCGACCGCGAAGGAGCCTCGAGTGGACGCACTTGGAGCTGGCTCACAGGACACCCGTGGAGTGGAGGCCAGTGATCTTCGGTGCAGTCGGTGCTGGAGCTACTCGGAGCCCAAAGCACAACTTCGTGGGAGACCAGGAAGAGGATGCACTTGCAAAAGCTCTCGGTGTCCAGGGGTCACGGTTCCACGTTACCCACGACAGCTACGGGCCTCAGCTTCGCTGGGGACTCAGGGCAGCCTCGGGGAAGTCTGGAAATCCACCTCTGGTGTTGCAAAGACTTCAGGCGTCCGGCGGAGCTTCAGCGATGCAGACCGGACAATTGCTTCTTAGGTGCCTGCCAAGCAGGGGAGTCACTCCTTGACCCCAAGGGAGATTCTTCAGTCCTCTAATCTTTAAGTAGAGCGTCGAAGGTCCAGGATTCGGCTTCAGAGTTTCGTCCAGGTATATCTAAAGTCCTAAGGACTGGGGTCCCATACTTATACCAAGTTAGGGGGTTGGACATACTCTGGGGACCCACCTATGGGAGGGTCAGGGAAGAGGGGTGGTTACACCCATTCCCTTTGTCCAGTTTCGCGCCAGAGCAGGGGCAGGTAGGCCCTGCAACCGGTTTGAAGTGGGCTATGCACAGGGACACCAAATGTGCCCCCAGTGGAGGACTTCAAAGCACCAGAGAGTGCTCCCGCCCAGCCCCAATACACACTATCCTGTCTGGGGAGGTGGTTACACCTCCTTTCGACAGGAAACCTGTTGTCCAGGCCTCCCCTGCCGGAGTTTCAGTCAGCAGCAGGAGGCCAGACCCTTGTCTGTGGCAGCGGCATCCATTTTGTGATGCCAGGGCTCTGTAAAGTTAATACCGGGTATGCCGGTGTGTACATGTCTCTCCCTCTAGAAGGGTGGAATGCTACCCCCGCCGCCAACACTGGCGGGGGGGGGTAGTATTCCAAGATGTTTGACACCAAACACAACATGTTTCCGTGCAGCCATCCCAAAGTTAGTATTTAACGCGAGGTTATAATGCACTTAAGAGTATATGGTCAGGCTGCACCACAAACAGCACCAGAGGATTGACTCCGAACGCTGCAGAGGGGCTCTGCTCATGCAGGGGCACCCTCTCACATAAAAACCAAGCACTCTGCCTTTAGGATTGTTAAGTCCTGCCATAGGAGTGACTTATAGGTTTATATGTGTGTGCAATGGTAGTGATATAGGTAGCCTATACCACAGTAAGGGGTGCATGCACCACCTTACCCAGGCTGCAGTAGCAGTCCTGTGGTGTCATTTTGGAGGGTCTTCCAGGGGTGGCAAATACATGCTTCAGCCCCTGGTAGGCCTCTGGGGTGTCTATGCCCTTGGTACATAGTATACCATATACTAGGGACTTATAAGGGCACCCCAGAATCCAATCTGGGATGTACCTAAAGTACATGGAATCAAGTTAGAGAGGAAGCAGCTAGGCTGGGGTCCTGAATAGCAGGGCCCCAGCCAGACTAAAGTCGAAAAACAGTGATACACCAGCAAAAAAGTGGGGGTAACCATAAGAGGCAGATCCTACTCTCCTACACTTATAGACTTGGTTTTATAATGGAATAAACAAAACTACAAGTCCCAGAATTCAAAGAAAAAACCTGGACTAGAGCAAACCATCACATACCTGCCAACTTGAACAAAAATCTCACTATGTGATGAGGGGGCGGGACTCGTGCGAGAAGCACTTTTGTCCCTACCCTGTCCCCAAGCCCCCTCCCTCAAAAAAAAAAAAAAAGCTTGCGGAAGCTTGTGCAGATGTCCTGAGCTGTTTCCACACCGCTTAATGGACATCGGCAGTTCAAAGCCTCAGAAAACAAGCTAAAATTCACTATTTTACAGTGGTTTTCAGCTTGTTTATCCTGCCACCGCGTGATATCTGCGGCTGCCCGAGGCCCCCGCAGGGGGCCACTAAAGAGCGCAGCCCTCTAGTGCCAGCGGGGCACCCCACACCCCCTTATGGGCAGGGACTCAGGGAGGAGTCCCCCCCCCTTTGTGGCGGCGCGCAAGGCGAGCGTCACTTCCTGTGCGCGAGGACAGGGGGAGGGGTATATATGCCTCCCCCACCATCTGGACGTCCTCTTTCGCGCGCCAGACACGCCGTTGTGTGGGCCGTGCTGGGGACTGCTGCTGAAGTCGATCGAGGAGGGATTGCGAGGTTAGTCATCATACCCCCCCCCCCCATTTTGGGGTCCCACCACGCGGGCCATTGCCCATGTGGGACCCTGTCCCAGTTACAAGTTCCCGGTCCGGCCCCCGCGGGAGCTCTGCTTGTTCGGTACCCGTGGGGGTTGGGGCGAGGGAGCGGGATGGGGCGCAGGGCAGTGTGAGGGTCCACGTCCTGAACAGCAGCTGCGTAGGCCTGCATGGCCAGCCACAGGCAGAGGAGCATTAGCTCATCTCACCTTACTTCTCCAGCACGGCCTCCCCCCCCCCTCCCTCTGCTCCCGCGCCAGGTGGGCCCTGGCAGCGGGGTCAGGTTACCTTGGGGCAGCGAGGGGAGTACCGGGCCCAACCGCTATGGAGTCCATGCGGGGCTCTCATCCGACGAGGCAAGCATGGCTCAAGGAGGCGAGTGGGATCCCTCCGAGGGTTTTGCGGGGGAGGGGTAGACCCACTCGGCACTAGCTCCGGCGTGGGACCAGCGCGCCACCCCCTCCTTATCCTTGAGGTGGCCTGCAGGTCACGGGTCGACCCCGTATGGGCTAATGTATAATTTCCTTCCACCAGCCACACTTGCAAGTGGTCGGCTAGGTCCGGGCGCGCGCCCTCGTGTGGGGTGCCGGGCGGTGCTGCAGGGCACAACGATTTCCCGGTCTGGCCCGGGGCGGGCCGCGGGCCTGGTCACGGGCGTGCTGTACCTGCCCGGGGGGGGGGGCGCTGCCTTCAGCGCCTGGCGGCGGTTTCTGGGCTGCGGGGGCCGACGGGCCTATGGGAGCGCGCTGCAGGCTTGGCTCCAGGCGGATAGGGTCAGCCCGCTGTGGTGGCACTGCACGTTACCCGCCTGCGGGTCGTGTGCCGATGCGTGGCGCCGCGGCACTGAGCAGGTTGATGGGCGCTGGGTTTGGGGCACCGTGTGTCGGTAGCCTGTTAACAGTAGGCAGAGCGCCAGTTTCACAATACAGGTCCTGAGTTCGACCCTCACATAAGGGCATCTATGATCTCCAGAGCCAATACATAGAGCGTTCGTCACCAGCAGTCCTCCTTGGGTTTCAGGTTGATCACGGCCTCACCCAGGAACTGTCCCATTTAAACGTTCACTCTGAACCGAACGCTTGGGGGGTTGGCCCTCCAAGTTTTCCAGTTCCTGGTGGTACCGGAAATCGACAGACCGGGTATAAGTAGGCAATTCACCTGGGAGGCCGCGCACCTGGCGGGATACAGGAGCCACCGTTGGCGAAGGTCAGAGCTGAGGCAGGCACCCAAGATAGTGCCTGACCCAGGAGCCCTGTGTTCGTTCAACTCCCGGTGATTCTGAGCAAATCACTTATCCCCCGGTGCCAGACACTGAGAGCTGGGATGGCTGGGGGACCGGTTGGAGGCAGTCTGCCTGAGCTGGAATCCAGGGCTCGCGCGGGACGGGCATAGAATTGAGACCTTTTAATAGTGATAGTGGATGCATAATCTCCAAAGGTCAGAGGACTCAAACTGTTTCGGAGTTTTCAGACTGTGTGTGGGTGTCAGATTCCACATGCTGGACGTTCACTCGGTTGAGCGCCTGCTGCGTAGATATGTCTATAATTTGCACCAGGTTTCAGGCAGCTACGCCGAGAGCTGTAGTGGTCAGTGTGCAGCGACTCGTACATGTCACCTGTACCCATCCCTGTAGGATTGCTCAGCAGGTTAATGCACATGCTTCAGATAAGTGTGCGTGAGATCGGCTTCCCCGCCCAAATCACAGCAAGATGGGTCAGTCGTTTAATGTACCCTGGATAGATCTGTCGGTCTGGGGTTATAAGTTTGACTGCAAGCACGGTTGGTCCTCAAAGCATTATACATTGAATGGACTTGTACAGACCAATAATAACACTATATAGTTACACACCAGGAGACATTTCCACTCTTACTACCGTCCATTATAATATTAAGAGAAGTGGCGCTGCTTATAAAAGTGACTTTTCCTGCTTTGCATTTCAATCCATTGAGCAAAACATACTTTATTTTGGTTAAATAAAGATAAGTGGGTTTTGTTCTAAAATGCAACATATGGCGAAGCTGAGGTTCCGTTTCTCTTGCCCTCTCTGCACTGGGGTCAGTGTGTGAGGGAGATGAAGAAAGTTGAGCTATGTTGGGGAGAGTTGCGCGTAGTTCACAGGTGAGCGGCACGAACCCCCACTCGATTAACTCCGCTTCCTTCCGATGCCAGGAAAGCGCCGGGGCTTCTGTAGCAGGCGCTGCGCCAGTAATGGGACCGGTTTGTGTTCCTCGGGTTTGCCACTCAGACAGGCGCAGTCCACCCTCATCCACTTGAGACGCGCTGCCCGCCACTCTCCGCCCCTGTGAAGCAGCTTTTGTAATCATGGCGCTGTCATCACAGATGGCAATTACGGCGCGGTTTGGATTGCGTGCAGTCAGCGTCCCTGGGCCCCCTGTTCTGGACTTTGAGTCCGAATTTACGAAGCCCGGGTCCAAGGATGAGCCTGTGAATTAAACCACTGCAGTGAGCCACGGCGGTTAGGTGTACTCACCTTATTAGAGTACCGCTGTGCACCGGGAGCTTTTAGTTCAAATTGTCATTGTAGTGCCATTTGGTGCTTGAAAAGATGCAAGCGCCTGTGAGAATTTGGTTGGGATACCAAATACGGCTGGTAGGGCAGGTTCACTTTGAGTTTTTCTCGCTTGCTCACTCAATCTCCCCCCCCACTCTCCCTCTCACAACCCAGGTATCGCCCGGAGGCAATTAGAAGGTAGAATTGTAGAGGGGCAAGGGTGCATGGCCAGGGCTGGTGACCATTGAGCTGGAAATCAGGAGCGGGGGTGGCGATGCCGTTAGCGCCAGTCGGGCCCCGCGGTACGGATCGCAGGCGGCGATCTGCGCAGAATCTGGAGGACACTGGGTTTGAGTCGGGCTAAGCCGACTCTCCCTTGTTCTGCTACTCCTAAATTGAGTGCCCAGGCCCCGGTCCGCGAGCGGGCCTCTATAAGGTAATATCGTAGAGGGGCAATGGTTCATGGCCAGGGGTGCTGACTCTCAACCTCTTAGGCCAGGTGTGTAGTCCTGGGGGCGGGTGTGGTCGAGCTCAAGCGTCTTGACAATGTGTTTTATGCTATGCCACTGAATCTGTTTAAATGTTTTCATGGTAAGCACACAATAATGTTGCAGGTTCGATCACATTGCGGGTCGGTACTGGACGGTGACGTAGTTACACATTACCGGCTAGTCAATACTTTCTACGGCTGTCCCGATGCTTTTGCAGCGCTTGAGGCTCAAGGTTTATGTTGAATCTGTTTAAATGTTTTCACAGTAAGCAAGGAGCCCACCGCGGGTCAGCTATTTACGCATTCAGGCCACTCGAGGGCATTGCTACACTGTTCCCGAGCTATTATTGCCGACAAAGGAGTATCACAAGTTGTTCTACAGGGAAGGCAAGTCTCCATTAAGCACGAAGCCAACCTCATTCGGGATGGCTTAAAGTCAAGTAATTATTAATGTTATAAACACATCCCAACTGGTATTCAAACCAATTTAGTTGGTGTGTTAACGTACAAAGGGGATAATGATTGTTCTTGCAGGTCTCGTAGGCTGATGATTTTGGGACCGCGTTTGCGCACTGTTTCACACAAGCTCAATGGTAATTCTTGTGCCTCTGGTGGTACACGCTCCCACAAGACAAGGGTTCAAATTCTGCCATTGTCTTCAAGGTATCTCAATGAGCTGAATGTTCATGCAATGCTTTCAGCATGCATTTCCCATGTTCTCCTCAGAAGAATTTGACTTGTTTATACGCTTGCGAATAGGCACGGTGTCAATTGTATTAAGTTTGAACATTGTTATCGAGCACTACGTGTTGTACCGGTTTATATGTAGGTACTGTTCTACAGGTTTGTATAGTACATGGAGTCAATTGTATTATTATTGCACTTTGTTGGGGAGCACGATGTGCATGACTCGTTACTTGCTACGTACTTGTTTCGCAAGATTGCAAGTTTGCACGGTGTTAACTAGTGTAATTTCTTACGCGCGTGGTGGAGTAAGTGCTGAGATTTAAGTCCCCAGAGCGCGGAGGGTCGAGCACGCAATGTGGGGAGCCAGAGGGTTCGGTGTCCTAGTCTGGGCGCCACAGATTATGCAATTCCCCGCGCTATGGCTGGTCGAGGCGGGTAAAATGGGCCCCGTGTTAACAAAGGGCAAGTTACAGGTCGCTTTAGTTAAGCCATATTCACACATTCTCTAGCCAGGGCAACAGGCCGGTTGCGGCAAGTGTCATCGAACAAGGGTGCTGCGGTGCAAGAAGTTAGGTAAACTCTGCTTTAGAGTACAAATGGTGACAAGGTATTATAGACCATTTGGCATCCCCAATATTCAAGAAAGGGCAGGTATTTGCACATATTGTTCCCCCCTGGTTTCCGCAGACTGGTCTGGCCCCTGGGTTATCCTGCTAGGGGTAGAACCAGAGATTGGAAGGGGCATCTTCTGCGACCTGTGTCCCGAATAGGTTGATAGTCAACGCTGGGGTAGACGTAACATGAAGGGCATGGTTACTACTGAGGTTGTCCCAAAGTTGGGGGCAAACTGGGTTGGAGCAGTAAGTCTAAAGTCCTCAGGAAGCTTTTAGCATCCCTTCAATCTAAGTAAGGGCGGTTAGCGGTACATAAGTAGCAGCGTGTGGGTAACATACACCGGATTTTCACAAAGACACAATTGGGTTATGGTCCAACAAGCACTATACACACCGAACCGTAAGAGTGATAGTAAGGTAGGTCGGACATCCCTTGTCTTCTACCTGCACTGGCACATCATGTCAAGAGTTGCTGGGGCAAAGTATTGCGGACAATTATAAGTACATTTGGCATTCCCTTTCAGGGTGCACGAAAGTGGTTTAACGTATGTGTATCCCTGGTCTTATGGCTGTGTAGGGCCATTCCCTTTAGAGATATGTCCATGGCGGGAGGTGTTTTATTGCAAGTTGCAACTGGGATATTCCCTCTTTAACGTCAGCAGCTGCACACATAGCCAGCAAGACGCAGCCTGGGATGTCTGGGGGCGAACACATCAGATTAAACCAGAAAACAAAAAATTCCTGTAAGAATGGAGGGATAAATGGCAAGTACACGAGGGCTCCCTTGCTTAATGTCACATATTCCATGGCGGGAGGTCGCCAAGAGGGGACGGGCATTGGGCCTTACAGCTGTGTGGAGCCAGTCTCATTTAGAGGTACGCCCAGGTAGAAATTGGGTGCTTCTTTAGGTTCTCATGACCAATGCGGTTTGTAGTATCTCCTAGCGGAGCCACTGAAGGTGTACTGCAGCTAAACAGTGAACTGGGGATCTGGGATTATGACACTTCAGATAACTGGGACAGGAAGTAAGGTGGGCTGGATAACTCTTTTTTCTACCTGCATTGGCACATCTTGTCAGGAGTGATTGTCAAAGGGATTGCACTTCAGCCAGGTAATGTTAGCACCCATCCACACCAAGCTGATTGTTTAAGGTCACCCTGGGCCGCATTTACACAACCCAGTATTAGGCCCTTGTGGGTCAGTGCCATGAATTACTAAATTCAACTGGACAGGAGGCGTGACCGTGGGTTACACTAGCAGAAGTTTGGGGAGAGCTAGACTTCACCCATGGTCAAGGTGTAGTTTTTCAGTAGTTGGATTTGGCACTCTTATTTGACCGGGGGTTCGATGCTACACGAGGGCATCGCCGCGTTGCAGCCAGAGCACGGGCATTGTATGTTTCCCAGGGGGGAAGCAAGTGAAGGCAAGACTCTTTCCAAATCTGGCACCAGAACACAAGGTAGCCAGGGCCAACGCGTATGTTGGCTAACTTGTGTAGGCACCTGTGTAGTTGGCACTCCACGAAAGGGTGAGTTGTCTCCAATAGTGGGCACAAGACATATATTGTTTCAAACCAGATTTGACACCATTAAGGTGTTCACCAGGGTTTAGCAATCAAAGGGGCTTGTGCAATCGTCTGGTCAACGACGCGAAGTAAGGGCACCCCAGAACCAAGGGTAGGTGACATGTTCCTGCAGTTAAGCACAAATGCCCCGCCCGGTTAGCTATATTAGCCTCGCTGGGTGGGGATGCTGTCAGCCAACATAGTGTGCTGCTGTCCCAAGAAATGGGGGAACAAGGTGTCAACCACAAAAGGCTACTATGTAAAAAGAACATTTGGCACGTCCAGTGTTCAACAAAAATTAAAATTTAACGGAGCAGGTAATTTTCCACCGCTGGGGCTGCACAGGGTGGGCAGTTGAACCCCCCGCCCCCCCCCCCTATCTGGGAGTATTCTAGGATGGGGGTAAAGTAGGACTTAGTCAATCCTTAATGTTAGACACCATATTGTAGACAGTGGGCACTGTTTAAATCAGACAGATTTTCTAAGCTGGTAGGCCTAGGGGTTTCCACCACAGAGGGAGCTGAGTGGGCGAAATGCCCATAAGGAATAAGGGATACATGGCAAGGGCTGGAGGGCACCCTTGCTCATTGTCACATACTTCTAGTTATGAACATTCCTGTGCGTCATGATTTAGAAAGCAACGGGACTGTGCACAGGTTAAGTATAATCCTTCTCGCCATAATAGCCAAAGTAGGCAGGCGGGTTGTGGGAGCGGTCACCTAGCAAGTGGGTTGCTGTCCCATAGATGGGGCACACAGAGGTTCAGGCACACACGGTGCTAGAAGGACGGCAGCTAGGTGAGATCAGCAAATAGATGGGGCAATGTGAGCCAGGGTGTCTGAATTCGTCCCTCCCAGAGGGGCTCGGGCTGAGTCATGTGATGCAGTGGAACTTTCCTGCATGAGGGTGAATAGTTCTTGGCACAAGTTCACAGGCCATAAGGGCCTTTGGTTTCATCAGACACTAGCTGATCCAGGCCAACGTCAAGAGCTATTGTGATATAGATGGGGTTCATCTGTCACCAGTAGGGATGGATCTCTTCCTTCTAGATTTGCAGGAGGCTCTAAAGATGAGAGGTTGCAGGTAAGACCATAGCTGTTTGATGGGGGGGCTCTGGCGGCGACGGTGGCCACCTCCAGGGCGATCTGGAAGCAAAGGGGTACAGAAGGGTACCTCTGCGCGGCACAATAGGGGTGCCAGAGCCAAATCCCAGAAGCCTCATGGGAGGTTCCTGGAAAACCGTGTTGGCGCCCCGTTAGTCCTTCGGGCGGTTGTGGGCCTGAACAACCGGGGGCTTGCCTTGCTACGCTCCGCCCTGAAAGGGGTGTGAGTAATAAGGGACCATGTGTCACGTGATCAGGGAAGAGGATCACCAGAAGGGGCAGCACAGATGGGGTTCGCCCCAGTGCTGCTTGGCTCATCAGGCGGGCAGGCGGCCCAGATGGTTGCCTGCCCTTGGATCGCCTGCAAGATAACCCACCATATTACATAACGGTGTATGTAATAAACCTGCAGCAATTTTACCCAAACAGAAAATGTGTGGTGTGTTTATTTATTAGCATGCATGCTATGTGTGGTGGGGAGTGTTGCCAATGGTGGTGCTAAGCTCCTCACCAGGTGACCTTGTGATGGGAATCGATATCATGTGTCACACGGTGGCACCGTGTGAGTTGGCAGGTCAATCATCACCATGAAGGACCTGGGAAGCTTGGCAGGGCTGCTGACGGTGGGAGAAGCATCAGGGTATATAAAAGTACAGAACGACATGAGGCTCCATACAGAGTCCAGCTCTAACAAGTTACCCAAGCACATGCATGAGGTGCTACTCCAGTCCAGGTTTTTCTCTTTGAATTCTGGGACTTGTAGTCTTCTTTCAATTATAAAACCAGGACTACAAGTGGCAGAATTTAAAGAAATAAACAAGGAATTAACCGCTCATCGCGCATGGACGCGGGAAACTTGACAGCTGTGAAATCCGTGCCTCCTTCCTTGCGCCCTAGTCTCATGGACCGAACCTCGGCCTTCGATAAGGGCCTCACAACCAATAAGGAAGGCGAAAACATTTACCTCTTAGTTAAAGGAAAATACGCCAGCTGTCATTAGCTATGAGGCTGGTGGAGTGTGTCGTGGCCAGGGATTGGCTGGAGAAACATTTGCTAGTCGTTCATTGGTTGTGGGGCGCCGGATTGTTCACGTACTCCTTGACACAAGCCGCCCCGGACTTCCGTCAGTGGGCGGGCTTTAGTTATGCACCCGTTATGCTGACTTCTCATTGGGTGACAGCCTGTCCGTTTCGCTGTGCCGGTGGGCGGCAGGGAGCGGCTGAAGAGCCCCGGGGACCAGGTGGAACGGGGAGAGGCAGCTGAATCCGGCTCTGCAGGAGCTAGTGTAGCGCATTCGCCGCCGAGAGCCACCCGGGCCGTACGTGCGTGCGTCACATCCTGCGGTGCTCTCGGCCTGGCTCTCCCGGTACTGTGGCCGCAGGACGTGGCACTTGAGCGCCGGGGCTGCTGCCAGGGCGGTGAGTGGGGCTCTCCGGAGGTCTGCATCCGCCGCAGAGGTGGGGCTGTGCCCCTCCCCTTGTCGCCGGCTCCCTGTGCTTTCATTGCACAGAGCAGTGCATGCTGGGAGTTGTAGTCTTGGTGGATTCGCCTGGATTAACGCACCTGATAATGATGATCTGTTACAGGGAAGCGCAAGACTTTCGTTTAGCGTGCTACCCTCCTGCGGAGCGCAGAAGCAGGGTTTCAGTATGGTTACCCGTGTGGGGTGTGGTTGAAGGGTGTTTGCTGCTTTTGTTTCGAGTCTCGGTGAGAAGTGCTTTCATGTCAGCTATCCTGGCAGTGGACCCAGCGCCTGGAGGTGTGATCGGTGGGTGCCTGGAGGTGTGTGACGGGCGCCTGGAGGTGTGATGGGTGGGTGCCTGGAGGTGTGATGAGAATGCAGGATGCAGTCTTGATTGTGAGAGAGGGCAGGGTGCAGTCCTGGTTCTGAGAGAGGGCGGCGTGCACTCTTGGTTCTGAGAGAGGGCAGGGTGCACTCTTGGTTCTGAGAGAGGGCAGGGTGCACTCTTGGTTCTGAGAGAGGGCAGGGTGCAGTCTTGATTGTGGGAGAGAGGGCAGGATGCAGCCTTGGTTCTGAGAGAGGGCAGGGTGCAGTCTTGGTTCTGAGAGAGGGCAGGGTGCAGTCTTGGTTCTGAGAGAGGGCAGGGTGCAGTCTTGGTTCTGAGAGAGGGCAGGATGTAGTCTTGATTGTGAGATGCAGTCTTGGTTCTGAGAGAGGGCAGGATGTAGTCTTGATTGTGAGAGAGGGGGCAGTCTTGATTGTGGGAGAGAGGGCAGGGTGCAGTCTTGGTTCTGAGAGAGGGCAGGGTGCAGTCTTGATTGTGGGAGAGAGGGCAGGATGCAGTCTTGGTTCGGAGAGAGGGCAGGATGCAGTCTTGGTTCGGAGAGAGGGCAGGATGCAGTCTTGGTTCGGAGAGAGGGCAGGATGCAGTCTTGGTTCGGAGAGAGGGCAGGATGCAGTCTTGGTTCGGAGAGAGGGCAGGATGCAGTCTTGGTTCTGAGGGAGGACAGGGTGCAGTCCTGGTTCTGAGGGAGGGCAGGGTGCAGTCCTGGTTCTGAGAGAGGGCAGGGTGCAGTCCTGGTTCTGAGAGAGGGCAGGGTGCAGTCCTGGTTCTGAGAGAGGGCAGGGTGCAGTCTTGGTTCTGAGAGAGGGCAGGGTGCAGTCTTGGTTCTGAGAGTGGGCAGGATGCTGTCTTGATTGTGAGAGGGGGCAGGGTGCAGTCTTGATTGTGGGAGAGGGCAGGGTGCACTCTTGGTTCTGAGAGAGGGCAGGGTGCAGTCTTGGTTCTGAGAGAGGGCAAGGTGCAGTCTTGGTTCTGAGAGAGGGCAGGGTGCAGTCTTGGTTCTGAGAGAGGGCAGGGTGCAGTCTTGGTTCTGAGAGAGGGCAGGGTGCAGTCTTGGTTCTGAGAGAGGGCAGGATGTAGTCTTGATTGTGAGATGCAGTCTTGGTTCTGAGAGAGGGCAGGATGTAGTCTTGATTGTGAGGTGCAGTCTTGGTTCTGAGAGAGGGCAGGATGTAGTCTTGATTGTGAGAGAGGGGGCAGTCTTGATTGTGGGAGAGAGGGCAGGGTGCAGTCTTGGTTCTGAGAGAGGGCAGGATGCAGTCCTGGTTCTGAGGGAGGGCAGGATGCAGTCCTGGTTCTGAGGGAGGGCAGGATGCAGTCCTGGTTCTGAGGGAGGGCAGGATGCAGTCCTGGTTCTGAGGGAGGGCAGGATGCAGTCCTGGTTCTGAGGGAGGGCAGGATGCAGTCCTGGTTCTGAGGGAGGGCAGGATGCAGTCCTGATTGTGAGAGAGTGGGCAGGGTGCAGTCCTGATTGTGAGAGAGTGGGCAGGGTGCAGTCCTGGTTCTGAGGGAGGGCAGGGTGCAGTCCTGGTTCTGAGGAGGGCAGGATGCAGTCCTGGTTCTGAGGGAGGGCAGGATGCAGTCCTGGTTCTGAGGGAGGGCAGGATGCAGTCCTGGTTCTGAGGGAGGGCAGGATGCAGTCCTGGTTCTGAGGGAGGGCAGGATGCAGTCCTGGTTCTGAGGGAGGGCAGGGTGCAGTCCTGGTTCTGAGAGAGGGCAGGGTGCAGTCCTGGTTCTGAGAGAGGGCAGGGTGCAGTCTTGGTTCTGAGAGAGGGCAGGGTGCAGTCTTGGTTCTGAGAGTGGGCAGGCTGCAGTCTTGATTGTGAGAGAGGGGCAGGCTGCAGTCTTGATTGTGAGAGAGGGCAGGGTGCAGTCTTGGTTCTGAGAGAGGGCAGGGTGCAGTCTTGGTTCTGAGAGAGGGCAGGGTGCAGTCTTGGTTCTGAGAGAGGGCAGGGTGCAGTCTTGGTTCTGAGAGTGGGCAGGGTGCAGTCTTGGTTCTGAGAGTGGGCAGGGTGCAGTCTTGGTTCTGAGAGTGGGCAGGGTGCAGTCTTGGTTCTGAGAGAGGGCAGGGTGCAGTCTTGGTTCTGAGAGAGGGCAGGATGCAGTCTTGGTTCTGAGAGAGGGCAGGATGTAGTCTTGATTGTGAGATGCAGTCTTGGTTCTGAGAGAGGGCAGGATGTAGTCTTGATTGTGAGAGAGGGGGCAGTCTTGATTGTGGGAGAGAGGGCAGGGTGCAGTCTTGGTTCTGAGAGAGGGCAGGGTGCAGTCTTGATTGTGGGAGAGAGGGCAGGGTGCAGTCTTGATTGTGGGAGAGAGGGCAGGATGCAGTCTTGGTTCGGAGAGAGGGCAGGATGCAGTCTTGGTTCGGAGAGAGGGCAGGATGCAGTCCTGGTTCTGAGGGAGGGCAGGATGCAGTCCAGGTTCTGAGAGAGGGCAGGGTGCAGTCTTTGTTCTGAGAGAGGGCAGGGTGCAGTCTTTGTTCTGAGAGTGGGCAGGGTGCAGTCTTGATTGTGAGAGAGGGGGCAGGGTGAAGTCTTGATTCTGAGAGAGGGCAGGGTGCAGTCTTGGTTCTGAGAGTGGGCAGGGTGCAGTCTTGGTTCTGAGAGTGGGCAGGGTGCAGTCTTGGTTCTGAGAGTGGGCAGGGTGCAGTCTTGGTTCTGAGAGTGGGCAGGGTGCAGTCTTGGTTCTGAGAGTGGGCAAGATGCAGTCTTGGTTCTGAGAGAGGGCAGGATGTAGTCTTGATTGTGAGATGCAGTCTTGGTTCTGAGAGAGGGCAGGATGTAGTCTTGATTGTGGGAGAGAGGGCAGGGTGCAGTCTTGGTTCTGAGAGAGGGCAGGGTGCAGTCTTGATTGTGGGAGAGAGGGCAGGGTGCAGTCTTGATTGTGGGAGAGAGGGCAG
Source organism: Calotriton arnoldi (assembly GCA_963921515.1). Lineage (NCBI taxonomy): Eukaryota > Metazoa > Chordata > Amphibia > Caudata > Salamandridae > Calotriton > Calotriton arnoldi. The sequence goes on from CAWUFW010005354.1 coordinate 1,084,786, forward strand.
GGTGCAGTCTTGATTGTGGGAGAGAGGGCAGGGTGCAGTCTTGATTGTGGGAGAGAGGGCAGTATGCAGTCTTGGTTCGGAGAGAGGGCAGGATGCAGTCTTGGTTCGGAGAGAGGGCAGGATGCAGTCCTGGTTCTGAGGGAGGGCAGGATGCAGTCCTGGTTCCGAGAGAGGGCAGGGTGCAGTCCTGGTTCCGAGAGAGGGCAGGGTGCAGTCTTGGTTCTGAGAGTGGGCAGGGTGCAGTCTTGGTTCTGAGAGAGGGCAGGATGCAGTCTTGATTGTGAGAGGGGGCAGGGTGCAGTCTTGATTGTGGGAGAGAGGGCAGGGTGCAGTCTTGATTGTGGGAGAGAGGGCAGGGTGCAGTCTTGATTGTGGGAGAGAGGGCAGGGTGCAGTCTTGGTTCTGAGAGAGGGCAGGGTGCAGTCTGAGAGGGCAGGGTGCAGTCTTGATTGTGGGAGAGAGGGCAGGATGCAGTCTTGGTTCTGAGAGAGGGCAGGATGCAGTCTTGGTTTTGAGAGAGGGCAGGATGCAGTCTTGGTTCTGAGAGAGGGCAGGATGCAGTCTTGGTTCTGAGAGAGGGCAGGATGCAGTCTTGGTTCTGAGAGAGGGCAGGATGCAGTCTTGGTTCTGAGGGAGGGCAGGATGCAGTCCTGGTTCTGAGGGAGGGCAGGATGCAGTCCTGGTTCTGAGGGAGGGCAGGATGCAGTCCTGGTTCTGAGGGAGGGCAGGATGCAGTCCTGGTTCTGAGGGAGGGCAGGATGCAGTCCTGGTTCTGAGGGAGGGCAGGATGCAGTCCTGGTTCTGAGGGAGGGCAGGATGCAGTCCTGGTTCTGAGGGAGGGCAGGATGCAGTCCTGGTTCTGAGGGAGGGCAGGATGCAGTCCTGGTTCTGAGGGAGGGCAGGATGCAGTCCTGGTTCTGAGGGAGGACAGGATGCAGTCCTGATTGTGAGGGAGGACAGGATGCAGTCCTGATTGTGAGGGAGGACAGGATGCAGTCCTGATTGTGAGAGAGGGGGCAGGGTGCAGCCCTGGTTCTGAGAGAGGGCAGGGTGCATCTTGGTTCTGAGAGTGGGCAGGGTGCAGTCTTGATTGTGAGAGAGTGGGCAGGGTGCAGTCTTGATTGTGAGAGAGTGGGCAGGGTGCAGTCTTGATTGTGAGAGAGTGGGCAGGGTGCAGTCTTGATTGTGAGAGAGTGGGCAGGGTGCAGTCTTGATTGTGAGAGAGTGGGCAGGGTGCAGTCTTGGTTCTGAGAGAGGGCATGATGCAGTCTTGGTTCTGAGGGAGGGCAGGATGCAGTCTTGGTTCTGAGGGAGGGCAGGGTGCAGTCTTGGTTCTGAGAGAGGGCAGGGTGCAGTCCTGGTTCTGAGAGAGGGCAGGGTGCAGTCCTGGTTCTGAGAGAGGGCAGGGTGCAGTCTTGGTTCTGAGAGTGGGCAGGGTGCAGTCCTGGTTCTGAGAGAGGGCAGGGTGCATCTTGGTTCTGAGAGTGGGCAGGGTGCAGTCTTGATTGTGAGAGAGGGGGCAGGGTGCAGTCTTGGTTCTGAGAGAGGGCAGGGTGCAGTCTTGGTTCTGAGAGAGGGCAGGGTGCAGTCTTGGTTCTGAGAGTGGGCAGGGTGCTGTCTTGGTTCTGAGAGAGGGCAGGGTGCAGTCTTGGTTCTGAGTGTGGGCAGGGTGCATTCTTGATTGTGGGAGAGAGGCTGCAGGGTGCAGTCTTGATTGTGGGAGAGAGGGGGCAGGGTGCAGTCTTGATTGTGGGAGAGAGGCGGCAGGGTGCAGTCGTGATTGTGGGAGAGAGGCAGCAGGGTGCAGTCTTGATTGTGGGAGAGAGGCGGCAGGGTGCAGTCTTGATTGTGGGAGAGATGGCAGGGTGCAGTCTTGATTGTGGGAGAGATGGCAGGGTGCAGTCTTGATTGTGGGAGAGATGGCAGGGTGCAGTCTTGATTGTGGGAGAGATGGCAGGGTGCAGTCTTGATTGTGGGAGAAATGGCAGGGTGCAGTCTTGATTGTGGGAGAGATGGCAGGGTGCAGTCTTGATTGTGGGAGAGATGGCAGGGTGCATTCTTGATTGTGGGAGAGATGGCAGGGTGCAGTCTTGATTGTGGGAGAGATGGCAGGGTGCAGTCTTGATTGTGGGAGAGATGGCAGGGTGCAGTCTTGATTGTGGGAGAGATGGCAGGGTGCAGTCTTGATTGTGGGAGAGATGGCAGGGTGCAGTCTTGATTGTGGGAGAGATGGCAGGGTGCAGTCTTGATTGTGGGAGAGATGGCAGGGTGCAGTCTTGATTGTGGGAGAGATGGCAGGGTGCAGTCTTGATTGTGGGAGAGATGGCAGGGTGCAGTCTTGATTGTGGGAGAGATGGCAGGGTGCAGTCTTGATTGTGGGAGAGAGGGCAGGGTGCAGTCTTGGTTCTGAGAGAGGGCAGGGTGCAGTCTTGATTGTGGGAGAGAGGGCAGGATGCAGTCTTGGTTCTGAGAGAGGGCAGGATGCAGTCTTGGTTCTGAGAGAGGGCAGGATGCAGTCTTGGTTCTGAGAGAGGGCAGGATGCAGTCTTGGTTCTGAGAGAGGGCAGGATGCAGTCTTGGTTCTGAGAGAGGGCAGGATGCAGTCTTGGTTCTGAGAGAGGGCAGGATGCAGTCTTGGTTCTGAGAGAGGGCAGGATGCAGTCTTGGTTCTGAGAGAGGGCAGGATGCAGTCTTGGTTCTGAGAGAGGGCAGGATGCAGTCTTGGTTCTGAGAGAGGGCAGGATGCAGTCTTGGTTCTGAGGGAGGGCAGGATGCAGTCCTGGTTCTGAGGGAGGGCAGGATGCAGTCCTGGTTCTGAGGGAGGGCAGGATGCAGTCCTGGTTCTGAGGGAGGGCAGGATGCAGTCCTGGTTCTGAGGGAGGACAGGATGCAGTCCTGGTTCTGAGGGAGGGCAGGATGCAGTCCTGGTTCTGAGAGAGTGGGCAGGGTGCAGTCATGGTTCTGAGAGAGGGGGCAGGGTGCAGTCTTGATTGTGAGAGAGGGGGCAGGGTGCAGTCTTGATTGTGAGAGAGGGGGCAGGGTGCAGTCTTGATTGTGAGAGAGGGGGCAGGGTGCAGTCTTGATTGTGAGAGAGGGGGCAGGGTGCAGCCTTGATTGTGAGAGAGGGCAGGGTGCAGCCCTGGTTCTGAGAGAGGGCAGGGTGCAGCCCTGATTGTGAGAGAGGGCAGGGTGCAGCCCTGGTTCTGAGAGAGGGCAGGGTGCAGCCCTGGTTCTGAGAGAGGGCAGGGTGCAGCCCTGGTTCTGAGAGAGGGCAGGGTGCAGCCCTGGTTCTGAGAGAGGGCAGGGTGCAGCCCTGGTTCTGAGAGAGGGCAGGGTGCAGCCCTGGTTCTGAGAGAGGGCAGGGTGCAGCCCTGGTTCTGAGAGAGGGCAGGGTGCAGTCTTGATTGTGGGAGAGAGGGGGCAGGGTGCAGTCTTGATTGTGGGAGAGAGGGGGCAGGGTGCAGTCTTGATTGTGGGAGAGAGGCGGCAGGGCGCAGTCTTGGTTGTGAGAGAGGCGGCAGGGCGCAGTCTTGGTTGTGAGAGAGGGGGCAGGGCGCAGTCTTGGTTGTGAGAGAGGGGGCAGGGCGCAGTCTTGGTTGTGAGAGAGGGGCAGGGCGCAGTCTTGGTTGTGAGAGAGGGGCAGGGCGCAGTCTTGGTTGTGAGAGAGGGCAGGGCGCAGTCTTGATTGTGAGAGAGGGGCAGGGGGCAGTCTTGATTGTGAGAGAGGGGGAGGGCGCAGTCTTGATTGTGAGAGAGGGGGCAGGGGGCAGTCTTGATTGTGAGAGAGGGGGCAGGGGGCAGTCTTGATTGTGAGAGAGGGGGCAGGGGCAGTCTTGATTGTGAGAGAGGGGGCAGGGGCAGTCTTGAGTGAGAGAGGGGGCAGGGTCAGTCTTGATTGTGAGAGGGGGCAGGGGGCAGTCTTGATTGTGAGAGGGGGCAGGGGGCAGTCTTGATTGTGAGAGAGGGGGCAGTCTTGATTGTGAGAGAGGGGGCAGTCTTGATTGTGAGAGGAGGCAGGGGCAGTCTTGATTGTGAGAGAGGGGGCAGTCTTGATTGTGAGAGAGGGGGCAGGGGGCCGTCTTGATTGTGAGAGAGGTGGCAGTCTTGATTGTGAGAGGGGGCAGTCTTGATTGTGAGAGAGGGGGCAGTCTTGGTTCTGGGAGAGGGGGCAGGGGCAGTCTTGGTTCTGAGAGAGGGGGCAGTCTTGGTTCTGGGAGAGGGGGCAGGGGGCAGGGTGCAGTCTTGGTTCTGGGAGAGGGGGCAGGGTGCAGCCCTGGTTCTGAGAGAGGGTAGGGTGCAGCCTTGATTGTGAGAGAGTGGGTAGGTCGCAGTCTTGGTTGTGAGAGAGGGGGCAGGGCGCAGTCTTGGTTGTGAGAGAGGGGGCAGGGCGCAGTCTTGGTTGTGAGAGAGGGGGCAGGGCGCAGTCTTGGTTGTGAGAGAGGGGGCAGGGCGCAGTCTTGGTTGTGAGAGGGGCAGGGTGCAGTCTTGGTTGTGAGAGGGGCAGGTTGCAGTCTTGGTTGTGAGAGGGGCAGGGTGCAGTCTTGGTTGTGAGAGAGGGGCAGGGTGCAGTCTTGGTTGTGAGAGAGGGGCAGGGTGCAGTCTTGGTTGTGAGAGAGGGGCAGGGTGCAGTCTTGATTGTGAGAGAGGGGACAGGGTGCAGGCTTGATTGTGAGAGAGAGGGCAGGGTGTAGTCCTGATCCTGATCCTAATAGCTGGTAGGGTATCCAGGGTTTGGTGTCTGAGTATGGCCAACCAGAATTTGTCGACTTGAAGGGCTGCACCCTGCATTTGGTGGGTGGAGAAAGTGTGTTCTATCTGAGTGCAAAGTTCAAGACGCTGAGCGTGGGTGGGTGTGTCTGGGCCCCTGCTAGTGGGGAGGGCTTGTGAGGATTCCCAACAGCTTGTAGGCGATCCGGATTCATGAAGCATGTAGGTACTTCTAAGGTCCCGGGAGCTGGTTGGTGCTTCCAGAGTTCATGGTACAAATAAGATTCTGGGAGTCTGCAGGTAAATCTAGGATCACGGAGATGCTGGTAGGGTACTCCAGTTTCAGACAGCAGGCCGGGTTAGTAGGATCTAGGTTTTGGCAGCATTCACATTATTAGGCCCCATCACTAAACCTTACTGTGCCGTTGGGGAATATTCTAGAGCCCTGTTGCTGGACCCCGAGGTGCACTCCCTTCCTTTCAGGGTGCTATGGTTTTAATGCCTTCCCCCTCCCAGGATTCCACATTGACTTCCTTCTGTCACTGAGCTGAGCCTCCAGCGGCACTGAAGGGTGAGAATGACTCCTAACGGGCTACCCAGAGAGCTGTGGTAACCAGGGGACTCCTGGGTCCTACAGGTCCCTCATGTCCACAGGACATTGTTCTGTAGCAAGGTGAGCAGATGTGGGCGTGTAAGGGCGCCTCGTACGTCAGCACTGAGACCCCAGTCATAAGTATGTGAAGTCACCCTGCTGATGCCCTAGGGCAGCAGTTCGGAACCTTTGGACTTCTGTGGCCCCCACTGAATGATTACTGAGTTCCGGGGACCCCCACCGAGGCATTATTGGAAGCTGGGGACCCTGGCGAAGCGAATTCTATGATTTGAAACTCTAAACAATCTACAGAAGCAAGTATGCACCGAACTAATGCTCAGATTTTGAAATATTTTAATTCACGATTAAATGTAGAAAATGTTTTCCCATTTTCAATTTTTCTTCATTTGTACATGATTTATTAATTTAAATATGTAATTTTATAAAACAGTCACGGACTCCAACGGACCACAGGTTAAGAACCACTGCCATTGGGCATTTAATGCTGCGAAGGGCTGATTCCCCTTTTAAATCCCAGGTTCTGTGTCGATCGGGTGAGGCCAGGGGCCACCTTCGAGGGCCCTCCCTGCCTTGTTTGAGGCCTCCTTGGTGCCTTGGCTTGTATTTCTGCCGGTCAGTGATCCCTGCTTCTATTTCTGCCCTCCTGAGGACCAAGGGCCCCGAGTAGAGGCTGTGGGGGGGGGGGGGACTACAGAGGGGAGGGTATATTTAGCCTCTGGTGCTGCCTCCATGTGGCCCCTCTCGGCTCTCACCGAGCCACGTCCCCTGTACATTCCTGGCCCTGTGGCCCCACTCGTCACCCCCTCGCAGGTGTGGTTGTGGTCAGTGGCCCAGCCTGCCCTCTGCAGCTCCAGCACTGGGGAGACACCCCCCTCCCCCTCCCAACCTCGACGTCACCGGTCCCCCTGATGTGCCTTCCAGCCCCCATCTGCACCCCTTCTCGCTGCCTCAGTCGGTGCCTTGGTGGAAAACACTTTATCTAGATTCATTACTGCTTGCGTCACGCAGTCCCCCCCTTAGCCCCCAAACAGACCTAGGTCCCCTTCCCCCGCCGGGCTTGAGCTCTGGACCCCGTCCCCTCCCCACCCCCGCAGCTGTTCATGGTTCACTGGGGGCCTTGATTGACCTGTCTGAGCCCCCCTGCTCCATTTTAAGCAACACTTGTGCTACGGGTGTGTTCACTCACTGCTGTCCTTCCCTCCACAGAGGCACCGCTCCAAGGCGCTCGGCAGAGAGGCACCGCTCCAAGGCGCTCGGCAGAGAGGCACCGCTCCAAGGCGCTCGGCAGAGAGGCACCGCTCCAAGGCGCTCCGGAGAGAGGCACCGCTCCAAGGCGCTCCGGAGAGAGGCACCGCTCCAAGGCGCTCCGGAGAGAGGCACCGCTTCAAGGCGCTCGGCAGAGAGGCACCGCTTCAAGGCGCTCGGCAGAGAGGCACCGCTTCAAGGCGCTCGGCAGAGAGGCACCGCTTCAAGGCGCTCGGCAGAGAGGCACCGCTTCAAGGCGCTCGGCAGAGAGGCACCGCTCCAAGGCGCTCGGCAGAGAGGCACCGCTCCAAGGCGCTCGGCAGAGAGGCACCGCTCCAAGGCGCTCCGCAGAGAGGCACCGCTCCAAGGCGCTCCGCAGAGAGGCACCGCTTCAAGGCGCTCCGCAGAGAGGCACCGCTTCAAGGCGCTCCGCAGAGAGGCACCGCTTCAAGGCGCTCCGCAGAGAGGCACCGCTTCAAGGCGCTCAGCAGAGAGGCACCGCTCCAAGGCGCTTCGCAGAGGCACAGCTCCCAAGACCTGCGGCCGGGAGGGAGCTGTCCTGGGCACCATGACGAGCGAGGCGGTGAAGGACAAGGGCCAGTTCTACAGCAAGGCCCAGCAGTACTGGAAGGAGGTCCCGGCCACGGTGGACGGCATGCTGGGGGGCTACGGACACATCTCCAACATTGACATCGCCGGCTCCCGCAAGTTCCTGCAGAGGTTCCTGGAGGTGAGTGCACGTGAGCTGTGGCTCCACAGCTCTCTTCCTGGGCAATCAATCAAGCGTTTGTTAAGCGCTACTACTCACCCGTGGGGTCTCAAGGCGCTGGGGGGGGGGTGTTCGCAGGTTCCAGTCCATCAAGGAGGGGGTCTGTCGAAGAGCCAGGTTTTGAGGTTTCTTGCGAAGATGGGGAGCGATGTTGTCTGTCTGAGGTGGAGCGGAAGGACGTTCCATGCTTTGGCCGCGAGGAAGGAGCGGCCTCCCGATCTGGTCTTTCTGGTGCGGGGGACCACGGCGTAGGAGAGCTGGGCTGATCGTAGGGTCCTCTGGGGTGCGTGGAATTTGAGTCGGCTGTTCAGGTATGCTGGTCCGGTGTCGTGGAGGGCCTTGTGAGCGTGGGTGAGCATCTTGAAGGCGATTCTCGCCTCGACAGGGAGCCAGTGGAGTGTGCGCAGGTGCTGGGAGATGTGGCAGTGTCTTGGCAGGTTGAGGACCAGTCTTGTGGCGGCGTTCTGGATGTTCTGTAGCTTGCGGGTGAGGTTTTTGTTTGTTCCGGCTTAGAGTGCGTTGCCGTAGTCGAGTCTGCTGGTGACCAGGGCGTGAGTGACGGTCTTTCTGTGTTCGAGGGGGATCCATTTGAAGGTCTTACGTAGGAGGCGGAGGGTGTGGAAGCAGGAGGACGAGACGGAGTTGATCTGGCGGTCCATTTGGCAGTCTTTGGTTTCACCCCCTCAGAGCTGTGACACCCCTGGAAGTGACCCCCAAGTTCATGCAGAGTTTCCTGGAGGTGAGTGCACGCGAGCTGTGGCTCCACAGCTCTCCTCCTAGGCAGTCCTTGGTTTCACCCCCTCAGAGCTGTGACACTCCTGGAAGTGACCCCCAAGTTCCTGCAGAAGTTACTGGAAGCAGAGGGCGCTTCCTGAACTTTTCATCCGTTGCGCTCTCCATCCGACGGTCGATGCCCACCAACGCTTGGGCATCTCCACAGCGTATGAAGAAGTGCACGCCCCCCCGCAAACCCCTCCGAGACTTACACCCATGTCAGTTTCCCACTTTCCACAGTGGGGTTCATTTATTTATATTTGTTAAGCGCAGCGAAGGACCCTCGAAAGGGTCTCTCGGCGCTGTAGCACCCCACACAGGTCACAATAAAATTAGCAGAGATACAAATTTAGAAGAGCCAGGTCTTCAAGGATTTAATTTTTTAAATAGAACTAGGTCAGAACACGCGAGCATCTGAAGGGGTAACTGGTTCCAATGCTGGGGGGCAGAAAGGAAAAGGAACGGCCCCCATGCCTGGCTGTGCGTATACGACGCGGGTGCAATACGAGGTGCTCACTGGACCTACGGTTGTGTATAGGATCATAGGGTTGCAACTTGTTTTGCAAGTAACCTGGGTTCTTGTGCAGTACACCCTTTGCAGTGTTTTTAGTTGGACCAACCTAAACCCTACCCTAAGAACCGCCTTCTGGGGACGCGTCCGCTCGTCCCGCATCATTCAGTCCTCCAAGATATGTTCCCCACTTCTCCCATCAAGGGCCTTGAGCCTACAGGATACTTGTGAAGCCGCCTGTCTGCGAAGCGAGGCTGCCACAGCCTGTACTCCAGCAGGGACTCGTCCTGGACCTCACAAGTAGGCTTCTGTATTCCAATGAAGGGAAGTGACCGGGAGCTATAAGGTACTAGGTGGAGTACCGGGCATCTGAAAAAAAAGTGAAGGACTGTCCTCACACACCACCAGGTGTCATGCTTCCTCAGTTGGTCCGATATTACCACTATAAAGGGGTCCACATCAGGGAAGAGGAGTGAACACGTCTAGGCAGACAGCGAGAGACTCACCTTGAGGCAAGTGTGACTACAGGGGTCTCTCCTACTCTCTTCCCATGGGGCATTTAGGACCCTCTCTTGGGGTTTAAGAACACCGTTCAGTTAGAGGTTGACACAGGTCACCCTATATAGTGGAAATATCGGACCAACTTTGGGAAGATAGGAGCCCAAGTCTTTTCCGTCCTGATAAATGCCACGGACCCTAAGGGCCACTTTGACAGAAACATGTTGACGACAATGACCACGGTGGTGATGGGGTACTAACTCCACCATTCCCCACACTTACTTTTAATACCAGGTAAAAGCCCAGCAAATAAATGTATTTCGGCTTTTACATTTATTTTTAAATCACTTTTTGCACGGGCCCCCACTTAGACTTTAGAAGTGCCTCCCTGTCTCCAGGTGTAGGCCCGCTCTCTACCAAACGCAGTTTCTAAGAGCAAGGACTGCTGATGATGAAGCATGACACCTGGTGGTGTGTGAGGACAGTCCTTCACTTTTTTTTAGATGCCCGATACTCCACCTAGTACCTTGTAACTCCCGGTTACTTCCCTCCAGGGTAGCTTCTTTGTGTGTACATTATTGGTTGGAGGCCAGCTCACCCTGAATACCCCGCAGCCTCTAGTTCCCTCCCCAGGGTGACATGTTTACATTCTGTATTCCAATAACACATGCTTGACTTGAAGATGCTTAAACCTCTGGGTCTCTGACAGGTTGAGCGGGAGTCCGTCAAAGGCTGAAGGATGGCCCCAGGCGGTCCTAGGGTTTCAGACCTTCCAGTTTATCCAAGTTGGGCAGAAGTCCGGGGTCCCCAGTGTAAGCTCACTGCGCCACCTGCCACTACCTGACCACTATTGAGGTGTGAGTTGCCCGGGTGTGTGAGCCCTCCCACCATAGAGTGCCCCTGGGGACCCCTTGGCTCCATAGCTATCCTCTCTGCTCGGATCTGCCCGATCTCAGGCTCCCCTACCTCCTTCAAGCAGGTGGTTCATGATGGGCCACAGGGCAGTTGCAAATTCCTTTTGTTTAACACCTCCCTCTACACCTACGTGCCCACATCTGCTCACAGACCCACCGCTTCCTTACCAGATATACCCTGGCATCTATTTACCCAAAACGTTCCTTCACCCTTTGCGCCATCACACCAGCCCACCTGTGGCAACTCCAAGGCTGCCCCCGCCATATGGTCAGTGTTACGTGGACTTGGAAACAAGTACTGATGTCTGTTCAGTGGCTGACTGCCAAGTATGGACCAGTACGTTGAGCTGCTCCTCCTCACAGCTACTAGTAATGGGAGAGACAAGATAGAGGCCAGGAAGGTGTCTCCTGGCAGCGGTGGCACTCCAAGCAGGGTAAATATCCGCCCGCCCTGTGGTGGAAGAGGGTTCGAATGGCAGAGTGTGGTGAGGGATTTTCAAATCACCCTCTGAAACATCATGGAAATCAGAATCTTCCGACACTCTAATGCGTGCAATTTATTCTGCCGGTTCTTTGGATACTTTTACCAAAACCCTTTTGCTCCACCAACCCTTTCCTTTTAAAAATGCCGAACCTTTAGACACCTTCTCAACACACACTGGAATAGACCATCTGGATTCACCCTTCTTCACCCTTCGCACCCTAGTGAAGCGCCTCAGCAACATCGGAATCCGAGAGAAAGCACTGGAATGGATCATCTCGTTCCTCGCCGGAAGAACCCAGAGAGTCCGCCTCCCCCCGTTCAGATCCAAGGCCACCGAAGTCATCTGCGGCGTTCCACAAGGATCTTCACTCAGTCCAACCCTCTTCAACGCCTACATGAGCCCCTCGCAGCCATCGCACGCCAACACAACCTCAACATCATCTCCTACGCCGACGACACCCAGCTGATCCTCTCCCTCACCAACGACCCCACCACCGCCAGAGCCAACCTACACGACGGGATAAGAGACGTCGCCGACTGGATGAGGAACAGCCGCCTTAAACTGAACTCAGACAAGACGGAAGTCCTCATCCTGGGCTCATCACCCTCCGCCTGGGACGACTCTTGGTGGCCCCGGCCCTGGGCACCGCGCCCAAGCCAACGGACCACGCACGCAACCTGGGCTTCATCCTGGACTCCTCCCTGTCGATGACCAGACAAGTCAACGCCGTCTCATCTTCGTGCTTCAACACCCTGCGCATGCTCCGCAAGATCTTCAGATGGATCCCCACTGAAACCAGGAAAACCGTCACCCAGGCACTCGTCACCAGCCGACTGGACTATGGGAACACCCTCTACGCCGGAACCACAGCCAAACTTCAAAAAGACTCCAGCGCATCCAGAACGCCTCCGCACGACTCATCCTGGACATCCCCCGACACAGCCACATCACCGGACACCTGAAAGACCTGCACTGGCTCCCCGTCAGCAAGAGAATCACGTTCAGACTCCTCACCCACGCACACAAGGCCCTCAACTACCTGGGCCCAAAGTACCTCAACGACCGCATGACCTTCTACACGCCCACCCGCCAGCTACGATCAACCAGCCACGCCCGCCACCGTACCACGCATCCGCAGAGCCACCGCCGGAGGAAGATCCTTCTCCTACCTGGCAGCCAAGACCTGAACTCCTCCCCACTCACCTTCGGCGAACCCAGGACCATCTCTCCTTCAGGAAACAGCTCAAGACCTGGCTGTTCGAGCAGTAACTTACCCCCTCCCCCAGCGCCTTGAGACCCTCCCGGGTGAGTAGCGCGCTCTATAAATGCCGTGATTGATTGATTGATTGATTGGAATACTCACCAAAACCCAATCACCTACTGACAGTTCACATGGGCGAGCTTTATGCTTCAAATGAAACAACTGCTTGGTATGCAACTGCTTTGTGGCAACACGGTCAGCAACATCCTCCAACAAGTTACTCGTTCTCTCCTTGTTAAGTCTTCTGACCCAATCAGGACAAAAAGAGCATCTGGGCAACCTCTTTCTCATAAAAAGAAAAGGAGACACTCCCGTATTGCTTTGAGGAGTAAGAAGATATGACCAGAAACTCCATAGCATCATATCCCATTGCTGTAGCAGTCTGGATACCCTCCTTAAGAAAGCGATTAATTCGCTCCACTAAACCGCTAACCGAAGGAGAATAAAATGCAATGGTAATGTGTTTGACTTGTTGTTCTTCCAAAAATGCACACATTCTTTTTGAGTCAAAATGAGTTCCGTTGTCGGAAACCAACTCCTACGGAGCACCTTCAATGAGAAAAATACTTTTAAGAAAGCCAATAACGGACTCCGTGTCAGGGTGTGACGTAAATTCAAAGAACACCCATTTACTGAAATAATCAACTAACACCATTAAATATCGTTGCCCCGCAGGCAGTAGTTCGAATGTCCCTGCAAAATCCAAAGCTACTTTGCTCCACGCCTCCTCCGGCAAAGACGCAGGAATAAGATGGATTTCACGCTTCTTCCAAAGCTTATCAGCAACTAAACAAGCAGAACACCTTTCACCTGAGCTTCCAATGATGCCCACCAATAAAATAGCTTCAAAGCTGTGCAAGTACTTGCTACTCCCAAATGCCCTCCATGTGCCTCACTAACAAGTAGAGACCTGAGGGATGAAGGAGGCACACAACGATCAACTCCAACAACCATTGCTAACTCATCAGAAACTTGAAGGAAAGGATGCATGGAAGCCTCCAAACACCTCTCCTTGGCCGTCCCTTCACCATAAAACTCGACACTTTCTGCAAAATAGGATCCCTAGAATCTGCTTGGAACCATTTTTCGTGTGAAATGGGACCAGCACTAGAAACAGCATCATCCTCTAATGCAATGACACGTTCATCTCTACCCGAGTTCTCACTAGAATCTTCCTGAATGGGTAGCTTGATAAACAGTCTGCTCTAGTGTTCTTAACCCCTGGAATGTACTTCAAAACGAAATTGTATTCCTGTAACTTAGATAACAGCCTAACTAAACGTGATGACGCTTTACCAGTGTCCTTACCATTCAACAGATGAAGCCGTGGCTTGTGATCAGTGAACATGGTGAACATTGCGCCCCACAAAAATATTTTGAATCTTTCCGCCGCCTAAGAACATGCTAATTCTTCACGTTCAATGATGCTGTACCGAGCTTCAGATAAAGCGCGAGCACGTGAAGCAAATGCAGCCGTGCGCTCCTTGCCATGAATGGCTTAAGCCAGCACCGCACCGCACCCAACCGTACTTGCATCAAATGTTACCACACACTCTTTATCTGCTTGAAAAGGAGCAGGTGCCGCAATAATGAGCCTTTTGACAGAATCAAATGCAGATTGAATGTCATCATTCCTTATATACTTTACCCCTTTCTTAAGAAGATCCCTCGGGGGTTGTACCACATAGGCGTAACCATCCACAAATCTGGAATAGTACTCGCTAAGACCAAGAAATGATCTGAGCGAATCTTTATCTCTCGGAACTTGAGCATCCTGAATAGCTTTGATGAGAGACAGCTTGGGAGAAATACCTTCGGAGCCAATAGAATGACCTAAGTAGTCAAACTTTTGAGCATTAATTATACATTTATCAGACCTTCATGTGATACCATAATCACTAAATCTGCGTATAACTTCATCCGGAATTAAATCATGCTCAGCCAGTGTCTTTGCTAAGATCAGAAAATCATCCTGGAAGGCCTGCCCCCTTCCCCCCCCATAACGCCCTCCAGAATGGTATCCATCAATCTTTGAAACACACTGGCCGCAGAAGCAAGCCCGAAAGGTAATCTTGCATATTTGTGTGCTCGAAAGGGAGTCACAAACGTGGTAAGTAACTGGGAACCAGCGTCCAAAGGAATTTGGTGGTCCGTCGACTTCAAATCAAGAAGAGGAGAGTGAGGCGCGTCACCAATATCGGCAACAAGTCATGTATTTTAGGTTAAGTGATGACTCTCAACCACAATACAGTTGTGTAAACTGTGCAAGTCAGCACCGAGCCTGATACTTTTATCCTTTTTGCTCACTATCACGATGGGACTAACCCATTCAGATGCTTCGGCTTTCTCGATTATGCCCTCAGAAATCATCTGATCAAGCAGGGATTTAAGTTCATCTCTAATGTTAAGAGGAACAGGACAGGCCTTGTGAGACGCGGGTATGGAGTATTTTTTTTTTTTTTTAAACAATGGAATGAACATAATTTTTCGCACAACCAACCGAATTACTGAAAACCTCTGGGAACTTTTTACTCCACAACACCATACCATCTTGGTTGATAGACTGAACACAAACCCGAGGTACATCAGAAATTCTGACTGGGGGATCAGCTCCAGGTTCTAACATTATACCAAGCTTTGCTAAATCCTTCCAACCCACAATAGACCTGCCCTTTCTTGCAACATACATTTTTGTCACAACAGATCTTCCTAAGCAAGTTATTCAATCACTGAAAAATCCGAACATGTCAATGTCTTGATCTCCATATGCCTTTAGGCCGAACGTCAGGAGCTTGTAACTGTACACAATCTTTCCAGTTAGAATAGAACAAAGTATCAGATATAATTGTGATAGGAGCCCCGGAATCACACATCATGTCCAAAGTGATTTTACAACCTAGAGTAACTTGACAGATGGAATCCCTAATTTTGTCTTCTGATAAAGGGGACACGTCCAGATTGAGAACTAGGTTGGATAATTCCAAAGTTTCAATATCCGAAGGAACTTCAATACTATTAACACTAGAGTGGTTTTTCCCCATTCTGCAAACACTATGGAAATGCCCTTGTTTCTTGCATTTAACACAAGGTTTCCCAATTGCAGGACATTGAGGGAAATTTTCCAGGTGTGATTTCGACCCACATCTATGACAAAGCGCATTAGATTTCCCTACAGCTTTTCCAAATGTATCCTTAGATTTCACAACACTAATATGCATGGGATCTTCTACAGCAAGCACTGCCAAGGAGGCAGAAGAAGACACTGCCTCTCGCCCATGACACGCGAAGATTCCACAGAACGTTCAGTGCTCCTAGCCACCATTAATACTTTCTTGCCAAAAATCTTAGGGCTGATAGATATTCTTCCATGGATTCGTCTACAGCTTGTTTCCTCTTCACACAATTGAACCCCTCCAAAAGAATGCTTGGTTTGTCACAGAACTTTTTATGCAAGCGTGCTTTGGCCTCAAGAAATACATCCCACTCACTTTCCTCATCTGTAGGTGCTGGTATTCTGGGTAAGTTCTCAAAAACTTGTTACCCTTCCTGCCCTAAATGACTGAACAGAATAGCTGCTCTGCATTGGGGAATGTATTAATCTGCTCAGAACAGTAAATGGAATGCCGCTCTCACGCCTGTTACACCCGGAGGCGCGAGAGCGGGTGACATACTACAAGCGGAAGATTCAGTACAACACAGAGCCTGCTCCGCTGCGGCAGTAAGGCGAGTGGGGGGCTCCATGAATGCAGGGGCCCCCCAGCGTGGCTGGACACGTGCAGTGCTGATGTAGGGCGGCTTTTGTTTCCTTCAAAGGTGTCACCACACTTCTGGTCCCTGTTGCCGATGCCCTTGTTCCCTGCAGCTTCAGGCCCAACAACGACAGTGGTAGAACATGGCAAGGTGGAGGGAGCACAGTGCCTGGCATTCCAGCACACAGATTGCCCCAGTGCATTGGGGTAATTACAGTGCCTGGTAACACTCGCTTCAGCTGAGTCTTGAGTTTTCACCATTGTTGGTGCAGACAATGCTGTGTGTCTCAAGGCACGTGACTCTGCCTTTCATCAGCTTCGAGGTTGGAAATTTGTAGAGGACAAGCTGAGAAATTTCACAACAAAGATTACCTTTACCTTGTAGCGCTTGTGTTTTCACCTAACACCCAGTACCTTCCTGCGGAAGCCTTGTGCTCTCTTGACTTGGTGGTGAGGTTACAGGTGGCCTTCCACCTTGTCTGGTATTGATGTGGAGATCGGTGGCTGGGTGTTGTCACTGGGGACTGGCGGGGTCTGGAGATGCCATTGTGGGGTCCGGTGGTGGTGTTGAGTGGACGCTAAGTCATTCCATTAGTGACTTGTAATTCCACTCCAGCCTGAAGGCATGTTTCTTTTTGTTTGAGAGTGGGGGGAGGGGGGTGGGGGGGGCTTTGGATGCTCATAGACTGGTTGAAACTGGTGTGACCTCTAGGGTGTTGGAGGCCTTGCTTTAATGTAGAGTACATGCCCCACTACTAGTTAGTGCCCCTCCTCCGCTCTTGCAAGGTCACTCTCCAAGTAACGGGCTCTTCTGTTGTATTTCGTCTGAGGACTCTCCAGGCTCTCCATTGTACCAGCCTAGACTGGTTTGACCATGGACTCTACTCTGGAAGCCTGCAGAACCAAGAGGACCAATATGTCATATTTCAGGATTGGCTTAAGAGTGGGAACTTTAAAAATTGCAGGTCCTCAGATTGGCTCAGGTGTCGCGCCTCGGCCACCAAAGTGGGATGAATGCTGAATCCTTGGGCGAGCACCTTGTACCCTGCTTGGACTTTCAGGGGGTTCTGCACCCTCCTGGGAACTCATTGCAGACCACAGAGCTGACGTCATCGGGCCGTTAATAAACCCGTGCAGATCATTCTGTAAATGCTTAGCGCTCGTGGGATTCTGTGCCAACCAGGAACTCATAGGCAGATAACGGAGGTGATGTCACCGGGCCATTAATAGACACGTGCAGATCTTTCTGTAAATGCTTGTCGCTCCATGGATTCCGTGGCACCCCAGGAACTCATTGGGAGACCACAGAGGTGATGTCACCGGGTCATTAATAAACATGTGCAGATCATTCTGTAAATGCTTGTCGCTCCTGAGGTTCTGCACCCTCCCGGGAACTCATTGGCAGACCACGGAGCTGACGTCATCAAGCCATTAATAATCACGTGCAGACCATTCTGTAAATGCTTGTCGCTCGTGGGATTCTGTGCCAACCAGGAACTCATTGGCAGACCACGGACCTGATGTCATCAGGCCATTAATAGACACGTGCAGATCATTCTGTGAATGCTTGTCGATTGTGGGACTCTGCGCCAACCCAGGAACTCGAGTCCTGGCGGACTTGTAGCTTTTCTTTCCAGGCTGGGGACAAACCTGAGCTTGGAAAGCACCATGGGATAAAGGGTCCCTCTCAAGTCCTGCGTCCCACATAGGATAAAGGGTCCCTCTCTAGTCCCTGCGTCCCACATAGGATAAAGGGTCCCTCTCTAGTCCTGCGTCCCACATAGGATAAAGGGTCCCTCTCTAGTCCTGCGTCCCACATAGGATAAAGGGTCCCTCTCTAGTCCTGCGCCCCACATAGGATAAAGGGTCCCTCTCTAGTCCTGCGCCCCACATAGGATAAAGGGTCCCTCTCTAGTCCTGCGTCCCACATAGGATAAAGGGTCCCTCTCTAGTCCTGCGTCCCACATAGGATAAAGGGTCCCTCTCTAGTCCTGCGCCCCGCATAGGAAAAAGGGTCCCTCTCTAGTCCTGCGTCCCGCATAGGATAAAGGGTCCCTCTCAAGTCCTGCGTCCCGCATAGGATAAAGCGTCCCTCTCAAGTCCTGCGTCGCACATAGGATAAAGGTCCCTCTCTAGTCCTGCATCCCACATAGGATGAAGGGTCCATCTAGAATTCTGCACCCCACATAGGATAAAGGGTCTCTCTGCAGTTCTGCATCCCACATAGGATAAAGGGTCCCTCTCTAGTCCTGCGTCCCACTTTGGATAAAAGGTCCCTCTCTAGTCCTGCGTCCCACTTTGGATAAAAGGTCCCTCTCTAGTCCTGCGTCCCACATAGGATAAAGGGTCCCTCTCTAGTCCTGCGCCCCACATAGGATAAAGGGTCCCTCTCAACTCCTGCTTCCCACATAGGATAAAGGGTCTCTCTGCAGTTCTGCATCCCACATAGGATAAAGGGTCCCTCTCTAGTCCTGCGTCCCACTTTGGATAAAAGGTCCCTCTCTAGTCCTGCGTCCCACTTTGGATAAAAGGTCCCTCTCTAGTCCTGCGTCCCACATAGGTTAAAGGGTCCCTCTCTAGTCCTGCGTCCCACATAGGATAAAGGGTCCCTCTCTAGTCCTGCGTCCCACATAGGATAAAGGGTCCCTCTCAACTCCTGCGTCCCACTTTGGATAAAGGGTCCCTCTCTAGTCCTGCGTCCCACATAGGATAAAGGGTTCCTCTCTAGTCCTGCGTCCCACTTTGAATAAAGGGTCCCGCTCTAGTCCTGCGTCCCACATAGGATAAAGGGTCCCTCTCTAGTTCTGCGTCCCACATAGGATAAAGGGTCCCTCTCTAGTTCTGCGTCCCACATAGGATAAAGGGTCCCTCTCTAGTCCTGCGTCCCACATAGGATAAAGGGTCCCTCTCTAGTCCTGCGTCCCACATAGGATAAAGGGTCCCTCTCTAGTCCTGCGTCGCACATAGGATAAAGGGTCCCTCTCTAGTCCTGCGTCCCACTTTGGATAAAGGGTCCCTCTCTAGTCCTGCGTCCCACATAGGATAAAGGGTCCCTCTCTAGTCCTGCACCCCACATAGGATAAAGGGTCCCTCTCTAGTTCTGCGCCCCACATAGGATAAAGGGTCCCTCTCTAGTCCTGCGTCCCACTTTGGATAAAGGGTCCCTCTCTAGTCCTGCGTCCCACATAGGATAAAGGGTCCCTCTCTAGTCCTGCACCCCACATAGGATAAAGGGTCCCTCTCTAGTTCTGCGTCCCACATAGCATAAAGGGTCCCTCTCTAGTCCTGCACCCCACATAGGATAAAGGGTCCCTCTCTAGTTCTGCGTCCCGCATAGGATAAAGGGTCCCTCTCTAGTTCTACGTCCTGCATAGGTTAAAGGGTCCCTCTCTATTTCTGCGTCCCGCATAGGTTAAAGGGTCCCTCTCTAGTCCTGCGTCGCACATAGGATAAAGGGTCCCTCTCTAGTCCTGCATCCCACATAGGATGAAGGGTCCATCTATAGTTCTGCACCCCACATAGGATAAAGGGTCTCTCTGCAGTCCTGCATCCCACATAGGATAAAGGGTCCCTCTCTAGTCCTGCGTCCCACTTTGGATAAAAGGTCCCTCTCTAGTCCTGCGTCCCACTTTGGATAAAAGGTCCCTCTCTAGTCCTGCGTCCCGCATAGGTTAAAGGGTCCCTCTCTAGTCCTGCGTCCCGCATAGGTTAAAGGGTCCCTCTCTAGTTCTGCGTCCCGCATAGGTTAAAGGGTCCCTCTCTAGTCCTGCGTCCCACAAAGGATAAAAGGTCCCTCTCTAGTCCTGCGTCTCAGATAGGATAAAGGGTCCCTCTCTAGTCCTGCATCCCACATAGGATAAGGGGTATTACCTCTATAGTCCGCATTACACACAGGATAAAGGGTCCCTCTCTAGTCCTGTGTCGCACATAGGATAAAGGGTCTCTCTCTAGTCTCCAAGGTCGCACATAGGATGAAGGGTCCATCTATAGTCCTGCACCCCACATAGGATAAAGGGTCTCTCTGCAGTCTTGCATCCAACATAGGATAAAGGGTCCCTCTCTAGTCCTTGCGTCCCACTTTGGATAAAAGGTCCCTCTCTAGTCCTGCGTCCCACTTTGGATAAAGGGTCACTCTCTAGTCCTGCGTCCCGCATAGGTTAAAGGGTCCCTCTCTAGTCCTGCGTCCCGCATAGGTAAGGGGTATTACCTCTATAGTCCGCATTACACACAGGATAAAGGGTCCCTCTCTAGTCCTGTGTCGCACATAGGATAAAGGGTCTCTCTCTAGTCCTGCGTCGCACATAGGATGAAGGGTCCATCTATAGTCCTGCACCCCACATAGGATAAAGGGTCTCTCTGCAGTCCTGCATCCCACATAGGATGAAGGGTCCCGCTTTAGTTCTACGTCCCACATAGGAATAAAGGGTATTCCCTCTCTAGTCCTACGTCCCATTTAGGATGAAGGGTCTGCTCTTTCCAGAAAGGCTGCACTGTTCCGTCCACCTAGTGAAACTCAAAGCTGTGGGGGCTGCTCACAAAACCTGTGTTACAGAAGCGCATGGGGTGGTCACTGATGTGGTCTGCCAAGGCACAGGGTGATGGGGTGTGGTGTAAGGATAGTGTATGTTTCAGGCACAGACAGCAACCCTGCTGACAAGCAAAACTGCAGATTCCAGGAAACGCACAACTTCCCACCACCTTCTGTGGTAACTGAATATGCGCCAGGTGCGTGCAATGCTTCTCATTGCTCCAGCATGGAAAGGCAGGGTGGGTTTCTGAACAAGATGCCACTAGACCCACACAGGGAAACAACAGATGTTACTTCGCCCATCTAAAAAAATCCCCTCCGCCTACATTGGGGGCCCCCACCTCCCTCAATTTAGAGAGTTGGCCCCTGAAGTGATAGAATTTGCTCCCTTTCATCTGAAAGAGCAACGTGTAGCCTCAGGGAGGGGCTCCTGCCCAACAGTGTGCACCTCTTATGCAGCTAACTGGAAACACTTCTCAGCATTGCCCTTCCTGGGAGGCTGGACTCTTGTAGGCTCCGAGCAGGAGACACTGCTATGTTTATTTATTCTAAAAAGAAGCAGCTTGGCCTGTGCGCCCATTTGTGTAGATTTAGCAACCATTCTTGTCTACTCGCGTAACCATGAAAGACAATTGATATGTGTATGTATATATATATATATATATATATCTATCCCCAGTTCTTGATGCATTCTTAAGAGTGTTCTTACCTCTGTATCTGCCTCTTACTCTTCCAGCTTTAGCGTGGGATGCTACTGTCGCTCCCGTAGAGCTCTCGCGAGACCCTTACAGATCTGCCATAGGAGGTAGTGTTCCTGGCCGCCATTACTTCACTTTGTAGCGTCGTTAAACTACGTGGCCCTCCTAGAGAAGATCTTTGCTTGCAAATAACACCCATTCAAGAACTGAGCATCTGTAAAGATAATATTCCACGGAAGCAACATGTGTTTATGCCATGCCTGCGAAAATAAACTAGATCCAGCCACTGGTTATGTGGAATAAGTGTACTAATAAACACACATTTACACATTTAGTACTACAGTACAAAGGTGTTATTGCCGCTGAAGGGTACATCTCAGTGAGAAAATACTGATTAATGTCTCCCGCATTCCATTGCAGAAAATACTGATTGTCTCCCCACGTTCCATTCCAGAAAACACTGATTAATGTCTCCCAGATTCCATTCCAGAAAACACTGATTAATGTCTCCCCACGTTCCATTCCAGAAAACACTGATTAATGTCTCCCAGATTCCATTCCAGAAAATACTGATTAATGTCTCCCGGATTCCATTCCAGAAAACACTGATTAATTTATCCAGGATTCCCTTCCAGAAAATACAGATTAATGTATCCCGCATTCCATTGCAGAAAATACTGATTAATGTCTCCCGCATTCCATTGCAGAAAATACTGATTAATGTCCCCCGCGATCCATTGCAGAAAATACTGATTAATGTCTCCCGATTCCATTCCACAAAACGCTGATTAATGTATCGCGGATTCCATTCCAGAAAATACTGATTAACGTATCCCGCATTCCATTGTAGAAAATACTGATTAATGCCTCCCAGATTCCAATCCAGAAAATACTGATTGTCTCCCAAATTCCATTGCAGAATATACTGATTAATGTCTCCGGATTCCATTCCGGAAAACACTGATTAATGTATCATGCATTCCATTGCAGAAAATACTGATTAATGTATCCCACATTCCATTGTAGAAAATACTGATTAATGCCTCCCAGATGCCATTCCAGAAAACACTGATTAATGTCTCCAGATTCCATTCCAGAAAACACGGATTAATGTCTCCCAGATTCCATTCCAGAAAATACTGATTGTCTCCCAAATTCCATTCCAGAATATACTGATTAATGTCTCCGGATTCCATTCCAGAAAACACTGATTAATGTATCCAGGATTCCATTCCAGAAAATACTGATTAATGTATCCCGCATTCCATTGTAGAAAATACTGATTAATGCCTCCCAGATGCCATTCCAGAAAACACTGATTGTCTCCGGATTCCATTGCAGAAAATACTGATTAAGGTCTCCCACGTTCCATTCCAGAAAATACTGATTAATGTCTCCCGCGTTCCATTGCAGAAAATACCGATTAATGTCTCCCGCGTTCCATTGCAGAAAATACCGATTAATGTCTCCCGCGTTCCATTGCAGAAAATACTGATTGTCTCCGCGTTCCATTGCAGAAACCACTGATTAATGTATCCCGCATTCCATTCCAGAAAATACTGATTAATGTATCCTGCATTCCATTGCAGAAAATACTGATTAATGTATCCCGCATCCCATTGTAGAAAATACTGATTAATGTATCCCGCATCCCAATGTAGAAAATACTGATTAATGCCTCCCAGATGCCATTCCAGAAAACACTGATTAATGTCTCCGGATTCCATTGCAGAAAATACTGATTAATGTATCCCGCATCCCGTTGTAGAAAATACTGATTAATGTCTCCCGCGTTCCATTGCAGAAAATACTGATTGTCTCCCACGTTCCATTCCAGAAAATACTGATTAATGTCTCCCGCGTTCCATTGCAGAAAATACTGATTGTCTCCCCGATTCCATTCCAGAAAACACTGATTAATGTATCCCGCATTCCGTTCCAGAAAATACTGATTAATGTATCCCGCATCCCATTGTAGAAAATACTGATTAATGTATCCCGCATCCCATTGTAGAAAATACTGATTAATGCCTCCCAGATGCCATTCCAGAAAATACGGATTGTCTCCCCAATTCCATTCCAGAATATACTGATTGTCTCTGGATTCCATTCCAGAAAACACTGATTAAAGTGATTTAATCAAAAATTTAAGTAATTTAAACAAAAATTAAAGTGCAAGGTTGGGGGGGGTCAAGGCGAGAAGTGCATGAGAAACGCAGAGGCTGGGGGTGGACATTTGCGGGGAGCACAGGGTGCAAAGAGGGAGAGAGCTCGACAACTCATGCACTGTCTTGGAGTGCTTAACAAAAATGCAAATGTATCCTAAAATTGAGCAGTGGAAAGATAGGAACCAGCCAATCAGAGAGAGGCTGCACAGTAGGGATAACCGTAAGATGGACAAGGAAAGCCACTGATTATGAAGCAAGCTAATGATTGACAACGCAGCCAGCCAATGGTAAGCGGGCTGTAAGTACTTGGGAAGCCCACAATAGATCTTGTGCTGTCTGAAGACTTGCACTGTCTGGTAGGCTCGACCTAAAAAGGGCCCATTTGGTGCTTCTTCACGGTGGTGGTGGTGGTGGTTCTCATCAATGGGTGTGCACAAGTCATTGGTTTCACCTCAATAAAAAGTGAACTGATCCACGAAGCAGTAACTCGTGAACAGGCTAGGTAGAAGCAGGTCAGTGCTGCGCACAAGTAAAACTCAATGTATGGATCCAAGGGCCTCTCATCCAGGACACCGATCACCTAAACCTTCTCACCGTTTGTTGTAGGATGGTCCAGACCAGATCGGCACCACGTACGCCCTGGACTGCGGCGCGGGGATCGGCAGGATCACCAAGCGGCTCCTGCTGCCAATCTTCAAGATGGTGGATATGGTGGATGTGACCCCGGACTTCCTGGCCAAGGCCAAGACCTTCCTGGGGCAGGAGGGCAAGCGAGTGGGCAAGTACTTCTGCTGTGGCCTCCAGGACTTCCATCCTGAGCCGAACCACTACGACCTCATCTGGATCCAGTGGGTGATCGGTAAGTGCACACCTGGAAGCCTTGCGAAAACGTCACACGCTCTTTGCTAGTTAGGGCTTCATAAAGTAGCTCAGTGAGTTACGTGCCTAGTGCAGTGACGTGTTTGCTAAAAAACCAAATGCTGATGCCGAGTTATCGAATTTCAGACCAATTTCCCTTCTACCAGCTGCCTCAAAAATTCTAGAGAAATCGGTCAACACACGGCTCACAGAATTTTTAGAGACCTTTAATCTTTTGCATCCCTCACAATCTGGCTTCAGAGCCCAGCATAGTACCGAAACTGTTTTGTTGGAAATTTCAGAATCCATAAAAGGAATCTGGATCTCGCCTATAATGGTGCATTGGTTCTGTTGGATCTCTCGGCGGCATTTGATACTGTCTCTTCTAAGACATTACTACAAAACCTTCATGTATCGGGGGGAATGTTCCATCCCTGGCGTGGCTTAGCTCCTTTCTTCATCTTAGAGAACAGACAGTCTGGATGAAACCATATTACTCTGGTGTAAAAACGTAAAAATGTGGAGTACCTCAGGGTTCAGCATTGAGCCCTGCATAACATTTATATGACCCCCTCCCCTGCATTCCTAGTGGAGTCCTTTGGCATCAAAATTATGTCTTATGCGGACAACACACAATTGCTGCTTTCCTATAAGGGTGATTCCGCTGAAGCCAAGATGTCCTTTTTACTATGCATAAAGACAGTGATGAGTTTGCTCAGAGACAATAATCTTCAATGTAATCCTGACAAAACAGAAATCCTGTTTGACCCGGACCCACTATTAGGATGAACACAGCAAACACAAGGTGATGATGGACAGAGGGCTGAAACTTTTCAGACACTCACCCCCAGTCACAGATCTGGGTGGGGTGGGGGGGGAGGGAGGGGAGGCAGACCTGGCCTGATGCTCACTTTGGATTTGTCAAGGTCTACGAAGAAGGCTACATCAAGCCCGTCATTTTCCCCAGCAATATCTTAGGGGTCTTTTTTGTCTCCTCCTTGCCTCTGAAGGATCCTATTTTCTCCTGCCATTCCCTTAATTCCTTAGCTCTAGAGAGAGCAGGACCGATTCTCTCCTACACTCTGGAGACCGTCCCAAAAACATGTCCTCATATCTGCAAGGTTGCTAATGCAATGGGCTGTTGTGTGCATCTATGGCAGACGTGTTTATGGGCAACCTGAGCTCCTGGCGTTGAGGCTCACGCTTACCTCTAACATACAGCAGGTCTCGAAGCACGCACCCTGTTTTTTATTTACTTGCTCCGGAAAGGATGTGCAGTTCGTCCCAACAGTGACGATCCTGAGGTAGTACAAAGCAGCTCAACCAGGGCAAGCCTGGCAGACCGAACGCCAAGCTGGGAGCGCCACACAACGGGCAGGGTCATGTCAAGCCAGCAGTGCCAACTCCATTCATCTTCGCTGTGAACCCAATCAGTAACAGGCCTGGGTTTTTCAGAGCTGAGGAATTCTTGAGAGAGCATTATGGTCCTTCGCTCTCCCGGGGGTGGGGCACATATGCCTCTTTTGGGAGCGGGTGCCTTCCTCACTAAGTTAAATGTTGACAGTGGTGGGCGGGGCCTCATTTCACACACATACAAGATCCTACTTTTTCTCCTTCTTGCAGTTCTCGCTGGCAGCCTTCTGGTAGGGCATTGAGGGAGGCATTGGGGTTGGTGTCCACTTCTGGTTTCTCACTGCTTTGTCCTTCTTCAGGTCATCTTACAGACGAGCACTTGGTTGCCTTCTTAAAGCGGTGCAAAGCTGGCCTTAGACCCAACGGCATTGTGATCATCAAAGACAACGCTACGCAAGAAGGAGTCGTCATGGACGAGGTGGACAGCAGCATCTGTCGAGATGTGGAGGTTGTGCGAAAACTCATCAAAGAGGCAGGGTTGACGCTTTTGGCGGAAGAGAAACAGAAGAACTTCCCTGATGAGATCTACAGTGTCCTCTCGTTTGCCATGAGATGAACTGCTGCCAGGGAGCAATCCTAGGTGGACAGCGCAGGCCAGTATTTTGCATCAGTGCGATATTCGCTGGTGAGCTTTAGTGCGGAGGTCAGTTCGGCCTCGAGACAACGATGCTCAATGGGAGGGCAATGCTATTCAAGAAGCTCTCGTCTCAGGACTGCGGATGAGTTTAAGAAGCAGCAGGCATGCCATGTTTGTGCTGCTTCTCGCTCTTTGGCACTTCCGCGAGAAGTCTTTTGAGAATGGCTGCTAAGGGTTTGTACATGTAAGTATTCAAGTGTGACGTCTTACAGAGTGGATGTCGGTAATGCAGGCTCTGAAATTATCTGCTCCCGCCAACAACCGTTTTCCTGCTTGGACTATCTGGAGGTGTGTGTGTGTGGCAGCGCTATTGGTGAAAGCATCAATTTGCCCAAGTACAGACACTTCTGTAGCCCAGTGCATGGGGCTCTGCTGCACAGTAGGAATAACTTTTTGCCTGGTTTTAAAAGTATTTAATCAAGAAGTTAGGTCAAACATTCTTTATCTGTTTTTGGCAAATCATTTTCTGGCCATATTGACAGGCAGGCAGCAGTTACACAACAGAGCCGTGGTTGTTTACCAGAGACCTCCTCTGTTCTTCGTTCTTCATTACCACAGTCTGATTACATCCTTTATATGTGAAGGCTGAAAGGAACACAAGATGAATAACTATTGAATCCTCAGATTATTTTCTCTAAAATTCATAGTTCTTAAAATAAAGCCTTAAAGTTTTTGCTCTGTATATTTGTTTGATTTGATTTCTGCAGCACGTGGTCTCTTCGGAGGCGCCCGAGTGGCTTCCAGCCCTGACTGACTTGATGAAGATTACCAAAGAGATTTTCAGATCCCCCTTGAGTTGATTCTGCTCTGTTGCTGCCTCATTTTGACCCTTCTCCATAGCTTTTGGAGCCTGAGCATACATTAGATGGGGGTTTACAGGCTTGCAGGGGATGATTAATACCACCTGAGGTGTCTGGTCTGCTTTGTCGTAAGAACAACAATTTAGGTCTTATAGCCTCACGGGTTGAATGCTAGATCCGTTCTGTAAATTAGAATGTGAAAATAACTATGGTTTGCTGCAAGCAGTGTTCGTAGATTAGTAAATCACATTGTTCCAGAGGGTATGGTGGCCAATGAGGAATAGACACTGATGTGTCAACATGTTCAGCAGCTTCAGTGGTTCACATCTTGGTTAAGTAGTGTCCCACATTTCACTGAGTCATGCAGACACTCGTGCATCCACACACATAGGCAAGTCGCCACACAACCAGTGTCCCACAGCCACTGAATCAGGCAGACACTTGTACATCCACACACAGGTAAGCAGCCACACAGCCAGTGTCCCACAGTCCACTGAGTTAGGCAGACACTCGTACATCAACACACAGGAAAGCAGCCACACAACCCCTGTCCAGATAAGCAGCCACACAACCCCTGTCCCACAGTCCACTGAGTCATGAAGACACTTGTACATCCACACACATAGGCAAGCTGCCACACTACTCCTGTCCCAGTCCACTGTGCCATGCACACGCTCTTACATCAACACACACAGGTAAGCAGCCACACAACTCATCCCACAGTCTACTGAGTCATGAAGACTCGTAAATCAACACATACAGGCAAGCAGCCACACAACCCCTGCCCAGGTAAGCCGCCACACAACACCTATCCCATAGTCCACTGTATCATGCAGACACTCATATAAACACACACACAGGCATGCCATCACACTACCCCTGTCCCACAGTCCACTGTGTCATGCAGACACTCTTACATCAACACACAGGTAAGCAGCCACACAACTCTTCCCACAGTCCACGGGGTGATGCAGACACTTACATCAACACATGCACAGGCAAGCAGCTGCACAAACCCTGTCCTGCAGACACTCGTACACTAACACATACAGGCAAGCAGCCACACAGCCCCTGCCCAGGTAAGCCGCCACACAACACCTGTCCTACAGTCCACTGTATCATGCAGACACTCATATATAAACACACACAGGCATGCCGTCTCACAACCCCTGTCCCACAGTCCACTGTCCTATAGACACTTAAATCAACACACACAGATAAGCAGCCACATAACTTGTCCCACAGCCCACTGAGTCATGCAAACATTCGTACATCAACACACAGGCATGCCGTCACACAACCCCTGTCTCTCAGTCCACTGTGTCATCCACACCCTCTGGCACACCGCAAACACAACAACTGACTTTCACAGAATGGTAAGTCATTGTTCGCTGGAAGACTGACAACACCAGCTACAGTGCATGCAGATAAATCTAAAAACCCCTTCTGGCATGATGAGGGGTTTCAAGTCACAAGAATCTACCAGAACGTGATGCTGTGCATACCTCAGTCAAGTGTAGTACGTGCTGTTTAGTGTAGCAGCAGAGGGTGGTGCGACCTAGTACCGACATAACCATGCCCTCTTGATGGCAGCAAGAATCTGTACTCATTTAATTCAGGATTGGATGAATTTCTAGTGATACATTGTTATTGAGCACTTCATAGCACACGTGCTCCTTCTAAGTGATGGAAATAACAGGTGTTACATTTGCCCCATCAAATGATATTCAAGAACCTCAGAAAGATGGGAGCCCTAGGTGCTTTTGTTCGACTTGTGATCACCAAGCCATGTATGGAGCTACACCCTACTTCTCATGCTGGCACAGCACAGGCCTTGGTTCCATGCTGGAACCCTTCGACGTTCTGTTTCTTTGTGAATCCTTTCAGGTCTGTTTCTTCCTCACTTATCAAAACTACTCTTGGATCAAGGTTAGTTGGTAGTCACCAAAATAGGTATTTGTTTCTTTGCTTATAAATTCCCCTCTGTCCCCAGCCTTGTACCTCCATCTTTATCTTCATAATAGCCAACAGTTTGTCTTGCTATCACAGCAGGCACCTGGAAGTGTCTTTCAGCCATTGTCCTCCACTCTCAGCTAGCTTGCTTGCTTGCTTATATGCAGCGGTTCCAAGATTATGGTAGACAGACTCAGTTTGCCAGAACACTCCTGTTTACTCCATACACGTGAGCTTGGTGAGCACTTCGTATGTCTTCTTCCACTGTTCCTGCTCTCCCTGGTGTTGGGCCCTTGTTACTACTAAATAAATGCTTGACTCCAGGGCATCCCTTCCCTTGAGGATGGCTTTCCACGGCCATCTTGTCTCACTTGTTCCATGATTTATTTGCTTGTTACCACAGCACTCCTCATTAATGCTTCAACAGCAGTGATTAGCTTCTTGATCATGAAATAGCTTCCTTTTATACTACTACATTCCACTACCAATGCGCGTCCATGCACTACAGCGCTCTTACTATGAAGCTTCATCCATGGCATGGCCTACAAACTAAGCCTTCCTCGTTTCATTCCACTACCAATGCGCGTCCATACACTACAGCGCTCTTACTATGAAGCTTCATCCATGGCGTGGCCTACAAACTAAGCCTTCCTTGTTTCATTCCACTACCAATGCGCGTCCATGCACTACAGCGCTCTTACTATGAAGCTTCATCCATGGCGTGGCCTACAAACTAAGTCTTCCTCGTTTCATTCCACTACCAATGCGCGTCCATACACTACAGCACTCTTACTATGAAGCTTCATCCATGGCATGGCCTACAAACTAAGCCTTCCTTGTTTCATTCCACTACCAATGCGCGTCCATACACTACAGCGCTCTTACTATGAAGCTTCATCCATGGCGTGGCCTACAAACGCTTCCTTGTTTAGCCTATGACCGTGATTAAGAGTTTTGTTTGAGATCCCTCGGTTTCCTCCCTTACTATCACGGTTGCCGGGAGACGGCATTGCTTTATTGTGTCCAGGTGGGGAAGAGCTGGTGTGGTGGGGAAGAGGAGCTGGGCAGATGCGGATGGTTGGTGGTGCAGGAGATGCATCTAGGCGGCTATGGCGCCTCCTCGTTGTCGAGCGCAGATGGGAAGTCAAGTGTCCCATTACCACCTTCTGAGGAGGCCAAGTGAGGTCTTAGTAACAAGACGGAAGCGGGGGGGTAGAGTGATGGAAGGTGGCCTGCAGCAGTCAGGTGGGGTGAAGTGTTGTGTGGATGAGATACCAAGCAGTGAGTCATTACCTGGGTGAGAGAATGCCAGGTTGGGAAAAGGCAGAGTAAGGGAGATGGTAAGTAGAAGCATGCAGGTGGGAGAGCAGGGCTGAGCATGGATTACAATACCCTGTGCTGCGCCTTGTCCACCCTCCCCTCTGGCTTGGAGCCTTAGTGCATAGACAGGCTACTAGCAGAAAAACAGGAAGGCTAATTTCAAGAAACTGGAATTGACTGCACTTGAATTTTCACGCTGCTCTCAGTTTTATTTTAACAAATTGGGGGGGGGGAGGTGGTGGGGGGGTGGTGGGGGGGGTGGGCCTTGTAGTAAATAGGACTAAGAGTTACACTCTCCCTAATGTTACGACACAAAAGCATGGGACATCCCTTGCCTGTGTAAGGGAAACCTATCCCACGTGGATGCCCCGCCACTAGTCAAAGAAGATTTTTTTTTTTTTTTTTTTTTAATTATTATTAAGACTCTCGCCCACTCTAGTAGTGGCATTCTTTATCATCGGGTCTTATCCCGGCCTCTAAAAGCCAGGGTGGGCTCAACAGCCAGTTTAGGGTCAAATGACCATTATATCTTACCCCCCTTGTGATAAGTTTTAAACCATACCCTCTTAGACCACCAATAAAGGGATACCTAGGTCTGTATGAGGTACTTTTATAATTTTTAAGCAACCCGGTTATGAAAATATCTAAAGTTCTCCCTGGAATACAGACGCAGCCCACCCTGGCTTTTAGGGGCCAGGATGGGAGCCGGTGATGAAGCATGCCACTACTAGAGGAATGCAGTCGAGCCCACCCTGGCTTTTAGGGGCCAGGATGGGAGCCGGTGATGAAGCATGCCACTACTAGAGGAATGCAGTCGAGCACACCCTGGCTTTTAGGGGCCAGGATGGGAGCCAGTGATGAAGCATGCCACTACTAGAGGAATACAGTCGAGCCCACCCTGGCTTTTAGGGGGCCAGGATGGGAGCCGGTGATGAAGCATGCCACTACTAGAGGAATACAGACGAGCCCACCTTGGCTTTTAGGGGCCAGGATGGGAGCCGGTGATGAAGCATGCCACTACTAGAGGAATGCAGTCGAGCCCACCATGGCTTTTAGGGGCCAGGATGGGAGCCGGTGCTGAAGCATGCCACTACTAGAGGAATGCAGTCGAGCCCACCCTGGCTTTTAGGGGCCAGGATGGGAGCCGGTGATGAAGCATGCCACTACTAGAGGAATACAGTCAAGCCCACCCTGGCTTTTAGGGGCCAGGATGGGAGCTGTTGATGAAGCATGCCACTACTAGAGGAATACAGTCGAGCCCACCCTGGCTTTTAGGGG
Source organism: Calotriton arnoldi (assembly GCA_963921515.1). Lineage (NCBI taxonomy): Eukaryota > Metazoa > Chordata > Amphibia > Caudata > Salamandridae > Calotriton > Calotriton arnoldi. The sequence continues at coordinate 1,115,965 of CAWUFW010005354.1, forward strand.
CCAGGATGGGAGCCGGTGATGAAGCATGCCACTACTAGAGGAATGCAGTCGAGCCCACCCTGGCTTTTAGGGGCCAGGTTGGGAGCCGGTGATGAAGCATGCCACTACTAGAGGAATGCAGTCGAGCCCACCCTGGCTTTTAGGGGCCAGGATGGGAGCCGGTGATGAAGCATGCCACTACTAGAGTGGGCGAGGGTCTTAATAAAAAATATTTTTTTCTTCTTGGACTAGTGATGCGGCGTCAACATGGGATAGGTTTTCCTTAGACAGGTATAGGATACCCCAAGTTTTTTTTTGTTATGTTTCAACTTAGCCAGCAGATCCCAGACCACAAAGCACCCGTCCCTGCACCCCAGAACGAGCTGCTACCACCACAGGCCAGGCCAGTCGAGAAAACATCCTACCCCAAGCGCTGCCACACAATTCAAAAGTAACTTTCTTCAAAAAAAGAAAGGCTTTCTATTTAAGTTTAGCGATATTCTAAAGAGATTAGTTAAGGAAATGCCATTTTACCTCATTTATGTGAAGAGGGCTTTTGTCTGATGAAGAACCCCCAAGCCCTGACTTCTACAGTGACACAGGTGGACTAACAGCACACTTCATCAGAGATGGCCTCAAGTTGCTTCACCGGATAAGACTGTCCTCTCTGCAGCAGCAGCAACATTAAAGGAACCCAGCTATAGCAGGCGATGGCCCCCCTGACAAGGAGGGTCACACCCAGGATGCCCTGAGGAAAGGGTTGCTATATCGTCACCCTGGCATGACCATGACCCATCATAGAGATGGAACCTTGAGATGGCTGCACAGATTATGGCCATCCTCAAAGAAGGCGCAGAGCCCCCCCCCCCCATACATCTGTGGACACAGCGAACACTAACTTTAAGCACCTATTAAAGGCAGCTGTATTCGGACCCTGGAAATAGCTACAGACCACATCATTTTGTGTTAGAGCTGTAAACAGAAACTGTCCCCATGCCCTTCAACGGCCAGTAGTTATTCGATAAGTAGGGTTGCCACTACAGAACCTGACTAAACACATGACCTGGCAGCGCTATAGAGAAGGTTTCCTTTCAAGCAGCCACATAAAAGGCCTTCGTACACTGGACCCTGATCCTTTCCCTGGCTAACAGCACATGCAGCGACAAGGCCACAGATCCCATCACCTCCAGCCAAGCCCGTGGGCATCCAGGCCTCACCAAAGAAGTCGCGGTGCTACCCACTCAAAGCCCCAGGTTAGTGGGGTAGGCTAGGATGCTTTCACCTCTTCCTTCCCCAGAATCACCAGGCCGATGGTGCTGAAAGGTGCGATCAAGAAAGTTCAAAGGCGAAGGATTAGAGTCCTGTGTTCAAGGTACCTAACCTTATGAGGGAAAGTTCAGGCTCAAACAGTACCACAGAAACTACTTTCAAAAAGTTGCCCTCGAGGGCATAATGCGCTCGCCTTTTTGCAGAATGTCGAATCTCGCCTCCACTGTCCTACATCCCCACCATACCTGTGCCTTGTTGTGAACAGCCAAACCAAAGTTTAATATAGTCTTTTGACCTCGTGAATTTTTACTTAGTGTACAGTGCAACATGTGGCCCATCAAAGATATTCAGAGGCAGTTATGTACCCATGTTTGGATGCCTCGTTGAAAGCATCATCAGTTCAAACCACCACTGAGGTCATCTCTTTGGTCCTCAACATTACGCTGTAGCAAGGATGGTTTGTCGTGCCTCACCCTAGTAAAAGCGGTGTTCGGTCTAGTCACCAGTACTAAGAGATGGGAAGGACGGGTTTTTCCTCAACAATGAAAGAGTAGAAATCGTCAGTTTCTATTCTGCAGACACAACATGGGTTTACCATCAGACACAAGGACCTCCTAGACTCCATTTTATCCTGTGTCCCTCTCATTCCTGTGCCGTCTCCACGTGTGTCCAATCTGGAAGCTGACAAATGTCCAGAGAAATCAATGCTTGGATAATGCAATGATACAGCTAACGAAAGCACTACAGTTGTAAAAGGACGAACACCTGTACAAAGGTCTTACCTTTTCAAACCTCAAAGCCTCTGTGCAATCCGAGAACACTCAAAGGTGGTGCCCATCTTCAAACATTCTCGCACAAAGCGCGTTGGGCTCCAGAAGTATCCACGCTTCATATTAGTGTCATGGTGCCGGGGGGAGATGGGGGGGGGATCGTTTTATCCTCTCCAAAGAAGCATAGATTCTCTGGAGCTGGCTGCTGCCACACTATGTTTCTAGATCAATTAAACATCTGGCTGTTCTGGTGAGGAACCGTGCAGAGGCCCTCAGCAGATCGAGTATTCGGTCCTGGAAGACCTGAACATAATCTTCCAAGAGACCATCGGTGGTGGAGGTCCACCCCTAATCTTCCAAGAGTGCCACACCTGCCCCAGGAGACTATCGGTGGGGGAGGTCCACCCCTAATCTTCCAAGAGTGCCACACCTGCCCCAGGAGACTATCGGTGGTGGAGGTCCACCCCTAATCTTCCAAGAGTGCCACACCTGCCCCAGGAGACTATCGGTGGTGGAGGTCCACCCCTAATCTTCCAAGAGTGCCACACCTGCCCCAGGAGACTATCGGTGGTGGAGGTCCACCCCTAATCTTCCAAGAGTGCCACACCTGCCCCAGGAGACTATCGGTGGGGAGGTCCACCCCTAATCTTCCAAGAGTGCCACACCTGCCCCAGGAGACTATCGGTGGTGGAGGTCCACCCCTAATCTTCCAAGAGTGCCACACCTGCCCCAGGAGACTATCGGTGGGGAGGTCCACCCCTAATCTTCCAAGAGTGCCACACCTGCCCCAGGAGACTATCGGTGGTGGAGGTCCACCCCTAATCTTCCAAGAGTGCCACACCTGCCCCAGGAGACTATCGGTGGTGGAGGTCCACCCCTAATCTTCCAAGAGTGCCACACCTGCCCCAGGAGACTATCGGTGGTGGAGGTCCACCCCTAATCTTCCAAGAGTGCCACACCTGCCCCAGGAGACTATCGGTGGTGGAGGTCCACCCCTAATCTTCCAAGAGTGCCACACCTGCCCCAGGAGACTATCGGTGGTGGAGGTCCACCCCTAATCTTCCAAGAGTGCCACACCTGCCCCAGGAGACTATCGGTGGTGGAGGTCCACCCCTAATCTTCCAAGAGTGCCACACCTGCCCCAGGAGACTATCGGTGGTGGAGGTCCACCCCTAATCTTCCAAGAGTGCCACACCTGCCCCAGGAGACTATCGGTGGTGGAGGTCCACCCCTAATCTTCCAAGAGTGCCACACCTGCCCCAGGAGACTATCGGTGGGGGAGGTCCACCCCTAATCTTCCAAGAGTGCCACACCTGCCCCAGGAGACTATCGGTGGGGAGGTCCACCCCTAATCTTCCAAGAGTGCCACACCTGCCCCAGGAGACTATCGGTGGTGGAGGTCCACCCCTAATCTTCCAAGAGTGCCACACCTGCCCCAGGAGACTATTGGTGGTGGAGGTCCACCCATAATCTTCCAAGAGTGCCACACCTGCCCCAGGAGACTATCGGTGGTGGAGGTCCACCCCTAATCTTCCAAGAGTGCCACACCTGCCCCAGGAGACTATCGGTGGTGGAGGTCCACCCCAAATCTTCCAAGAGTGCCACACCTGCCCCAGGAGACTATCGGTGGTGGAGGTCCACCCCTAATCTTCCAAGAGTGCCACACCTGCCCCAGGAGACTATCGGTGGTGGAGGTCCACCCTAATCTTCCAAGAGTGCCACACCTGCCCCAGGAGACTATCGGTGGTGGAGGTCCACCCCTAATCTTCCAAGAGTGCCACACCTGCCCCAGGAGACTATCGGTGGTGGAGGTCCACCCCTAATCTTCCAAGAGTGCCACACCTGCCCCAGGAGACTATCGGTGGTGGAGGTCCACCCCGAAGAGTAAAATGAAAGATTTCTACGCCGTCTTCGAACGATGAAGAAACTAATACTTCCAACCTTCCCAATTGTTTGTAAGAGAATACAAAGATGATTAACTACGCGACACGGAGTCTACGGACTCGCGTGCAAGGAGAAGCCTGCTTGAAAGGAATAACTTCAGTTAGAAAGTGGGTAGGAACAGAGGGAGCATCTGCTGCCATACATTCTTTCCCTGTTTCACTTTTCATAGAGTTGATCCATAGATCTCAGGACTGGGAGTGAAAATGATAGGACTAAAGCAGACCAGGTCAGAAATTCATTGAGGTGCTCAGCTACCACGCCTCGCCGTCTTGGCACCCGCCAGGGGGTGCGGTTGCTGCATCACAATCCAGTAGATGCCTTAGTAGTAGCAGTTGCCTGTTTCTCATATGTGAACAGTTCTCATAGATACACAAAGGAAATAACTAAAACGGTGTTTGAGTGGACTATATTCATTTCAATCATGACCGTCTTTCACTGGTGGGCGAATATTACCCTTCTCATACAGCCAACATGTTTATTAGCCAATAAGGGCCGCACATTCGTATCCCGGGCAGTAGGAGTGTTTAGACCAGCTTGCATCAAGTTCCCTCCAGGCGAGAGGATGATGCAATAGGATTTTTAAAAAACGTATACTACTGAAAATCTTACACCTGTTTAGGGACCTACAAAATGGTTGAAAAAATTAGACTATTTGTTGCAGTTTTTTAGGGGAATAAAAGACACCCAGGAGAGCCCGTAAATATATCAGCCCACCCCTAGATAAAGGTGGTTGGGCGTGTCCCAAAATTAGATATTATTTTGCAGCTGTATTACAACATATCAATTTTCTAGTTATGGGGACGGAGTGCCAATTTGGAAACAGAGAGAGTGGCCTCCATTGATGAAATAAGTTTTGGGAAGTTAGCACCTAGCCATCTTTTGTAAATTCAAAGAACGAAGCAATGATTAAAAAGTGAACTTTAAAGTAGTTCTAGCCGCGATTCATATATGGAAGAGGTTGGTGAAAATGTTCAACATCACTAAACGCAATCAGTGTCGACCACTATGACACACAGGGCTGCGTCCAGAAGTCTTCCTTGAAAGCCACCTTAAATCTTGGAAACGGGCGGGACAAGAACTTTAGGGGATAGTCTCACCGACCGATATCTGTACACATTTCACAGCTGCAGGAGAAGTATAATCTTACCAAGGATACCTTTTTTAAATACTTGTAGATTATAGATTTGTTTTAGTCGACAAAACGAGACGCAGATTTCAGTAGCATGTGTACATCTATTAGAGATCATTTGAAATCCGAAAGAAACTAAGATAAGACACCCGTAAGAAACTTCTACTGGTTCAGAGCAATGGTAATTTGCAGTTAATTAACTGGTGTACTAGAGTGAACAAGGGTGAAGGCGAGGGACCAGTTAAGAGATCTATAAAGACAGGCATAATCACCCTTATGGCAGCTAAATTGAGGATGCGACTTTTCAAAACCACGTATAATCTTTATTATATGCATGCGTGGGGAAGGAGGCCAGACTCGGATGGGACACTGAACAGAGACATATTGTGCAAGTGCTTGCTACATGTAAGGAGCTTTAGGAGTATTGGGAAAAGACTGCAGGATTCCTGGGTAAGGTATGTCCGCACACAGGTTTCTCTTAGCCCAGAAGTAATTTTGCTTGGCCAGGATAAATAGTCTCTCTCTCAACTAGGCCTGGGCGGTAAATTCCGTTCCGCTCGCGGAATTTGGGTAATTTCGCGTTCCGCGGAGAACGCGGAATTGCCAAAAATTCAGCAATCCGCGGCTTCGCTGAATTTTTTGCTTGTTCGCGCTTTCAAAATGCGTGTTTGTGAGATAATTCTCCCCGAGCACGCAAACAGCGTTCGCGAACAGGAAAAAAGCATCGCGAACGGGCGGAACAAGCAATTCCGCGTGTTCGCGGAACTTTTGCGTGCTTGCGAAGATTTTTTACCGTTTCGCGGAGCTTTGCGTAGCGCGACTACGCAAATTCCACCCACCCCTACTCTCAACCCAGGATACATTATTCAAATTTTGTAGCAATGGCGAATGCCAGAATCAGCATCGCACCCGACTGGTTGAGGCAGGCGTTTCAACAATGGTTGTGTGGATAAGTAGCTAGTTATCTGGAATTCGCCCTATATCGATGTGAAGGGAAAAAGCTAAGAGAGTGGGTATGCACACACAGGGTCCTTTGTATCCAGACTTGATCTATCCCAGGTTCATTAATAGTGACTAAATGATCACTGTTTGTATATCGTTCTTTTCACGTACACCCTTAGTCCACATCTTTTTGTTGTTGCATATTTATATAACGCAAACTCAACCCCAAGGTATCAGAGGCTTTACATAGCACCAGTTGCGTTGCAGACAGACACGTTCATCTTTGTTGTTAGGCATGGGGAGATTAAGTGATTTGCCCAGATCACAGGATGTTGAGCGTCCCTGCCGAGACTCGAACCTGGTTCCCCCAGCTTCGAGGTCAACTGCTCTAGCCGTTAGGCCACATATTCTCCCTAGATTGATTAGCGGATTTAGAATGGGTTTGAACCCTATGTATGATTAAGTAATTAGCCGGCAGAAGTTTCTTTGGAGACTTGCTCAGTTTTTTAGATATATGTATCATTTATACGTTGACATCCTGATGCACTTAAGCATATGTAGTCTATTTGGCGAAGCCATTATGACCCGGATTCTGTTTCCTGCCCTTCGCGTTTGTATTCCCCAAACAAATAAAAAAAAGCCTTGCCCCCTTTCTTCCAGCAGAGCACCAGCATTGCAGCCACATTTTTAATGCTTAGGCCACAAAGCATATTTAATAAAGATATTCTAGAAAAACAAATGAAACTCTGGCCAACAACCCCCCCATCGTCTGCTTCATGTGGCCCATTCATCGGCTCACCGGCTACCAAAATCACCTCTCCACCGAACACGTTAGCCCCAGCTGCTCTGAATACCCCTCCTACAGTCAGTGAACTGCAGCACCAAAAGCATCATCAGGCGTCAAGCATGAAACCCCAAAATTTAAGAGAACAATTTGCAGCATTCCCAACTCAACACTAGTTGGCAGAAGTGAGCAAAGCAAGTGCATCTACGACCATATCAGCAGCAAACAGAGTTACAGGTAAGAAACATTTTCCTTTTCCTTGCACCGGACGAAGAGCTCGATTGGCATTATCCAATATTACGCTCAATAAAGGCACACGTCCCATGTAGTTTAGGATGTGAAAAGGCATTCTATAGATCCAGACCAACGTGCAGTCCTCTTAGGACTAATGAGGAAGATCTGACGAACAGCCAACGTGCCTCTTGATGCCTTATTGAATTTCGGAGATCCAGTATTGGTTGAAATACCTCTTTCAAGAGCGATTTTTTTTATAGGTCTGTTTTCTTTAACTAATTTTCAATTCGATTATTTCAAGTTGTGTTCTGCATAGGCGCAGGGATATTCTATTTGGGGACAGCAGTAAGAAGGCAATAATGCAAAAAGTGGCTTGCTTGACTTCCTGTCCATTCCAGGCAAAAAAAAAAAAAAGCCTTAATTTAAATGGATTATACTGCTCATTATACTGCTCATCATGGTGCTGAAAACATAGCTAAGGAGCTGCTCTTCCTCCCAGCAGGTACTTAATTGATCAGGCTTCTCCGACCAGTAGCTCGTAAGCTACTGGTAGCTCTCCAGTTACCTGTAAGTAGCTCTCCTGTGTGCGGTCCCCCTACTAACTTTGAAGCTGTTACTTGGTTGAATTAATAGGTGTGTACCAAAATTGAAGAGTGTATTTGAGACAAAAATGTGAGTGATTTTATAAGTCAGAAGCTGATGTTTGGAGAAAAATGGTTGAAATGGCATTTGAATTTCTACTTCCAGGAACCAGTCCAACCACTGAGTTGAGGTAACAAGAAACCTATGTTATTTGACACCTCAGTGTGAATTCGCACTTTACAAAGACACATTTTAAGTTCTATGTAAAGCTGATATTTGAGTGATAAATCATGCAACGTTGGGGAGACATATTACCTTGGTGCATTGCAGCTATAGCTGTTCTGTATTCCCTATGTGGCGGCCTTCCACTGGCGGCGACCCTGGCGGATACAGCGTGGGGATCTCAGCTGAGGATCTTGCACCGTGTGCCACTAATGGAATCTCGTCTGAGGTGTTCACTATTCACTTTAGTAGCTTGGAAGGATTTTCATTGAAAATAAGTAGCTCTTAGTACAGAAAAGGTTGAAGACCCCGGTATAGAGAGTGGTCCTCTATCCCATTAGGCGTCTCTCTCTCGCGACACTAGATTATTGAAAAGAAAACTCATCACTACGTAAAATTCAACATCCCAGAGAAATTGGTGAACTCTGAGAGCACCGCACAGAAAGAACCTTAGCGGCGTGGGCTGGAGGTAAAGACAGAAGCTGGAGAATGCAGCTTTGGAACTCTAGGCTGGGATTGGGCAGCGTCTGCAGTACGAATGAGGCACAATAACGACACACCTGGTCAGTTCACACTGTTTATTGGAGCCGCGAGTGAGTTCACCAGAGGAAAACAGTAGTTTGTCCAATGAGGCCTCCATTTCAAATGCCCAAAAAACTAGGTGCCCTTGTTGGGTAGAGTGGAGATTACAGAGCAACAGAAAATACCAACTTTGGAAGGACTCCAAACTGATGAAAATAAAACAATAAAAAGAAATCTTTTTTGATAGAACCATCTCCTAATGAGGTGAGAGGAGGATCTACTCTTACTTGGGCCAGGCCCTGCTGCAAGAATTGCTAAATGGAAGGATATTCCTGATTACACATTAATGTTCATTCCTCCAGCCAAAGTACTCCATCCAGACAGCCAGCTTCTAGTAATGAGCCAGAGCACATCACTCCCTGTCCCACTCTGTGACAAGTATGCAGACAGTACTCGCAGACATGAGATGCGAAGAGAATGATGTAATTACAGAGGTACAAAGATCAGTGGTAGAGGCAGGTCGGTGGCAGCACAACCCCTGGATGGCTGAGCGATGTGTGTTTTCAAAGGCCATAGACTGGAGGGCATCGCGTGGTCTTACATTCTGGATCACAGCTCGTCTTGATAGGTGCTGTGATCCACTAACAGGTAGAACTTCAGCCTGTCGGGCAGAGGCAAGCTCTTCACTTTCACATCCAGGGGCCAAGGCCTCAGCTGCTTCCGGATGTCCACCCTGCACAGGTGCTTGAGCGGTGGAGGGGACTGCGCCAGCTGCTTCAGATAGCGGTACAGGGCTGAGATCGTGTCTGCATACCGGCTGCAGCCTGTTGAACTCATCTGAAAGTTGTCGGGCAGTTGGACTCGCGCTGTGTTGGCAGCCATGAGCTCCAGGACAGTCTCAGCCTTCTGAAGGAGTTCTGCCATAGAGGACGGGGTGTGCTCCGAGCAGCCCAGCTGGCCACACAGTTTGTCCAGGACTATGTGGAAACCAGACCAGCAGGCCGGCCCATGGAGGGAGCAGTTCGAGGACGCCCCTGACTCCAGCAGGAAGCGAAGAAGGGGGAAGTGGGACTTGAAGCCTTTGAGGCAGGCGTGAGTGAGAGACTCATGGGATGGGCACTCACTGGGGTCAGCATGGTGAGCCATCAGCAGCTGCGTGACTTTGAAACAGAAGTGGTTTATCATCTGAGCCTCATCTGGTTCCCCTCCAACAGCCTCCCCAAGTAGAAAGATGATGCAGGTAAACACAGTGTCGCCATCTTTAGTGGTGACTGTCACATCAGCGCCTGAAAGAAAACGGGACACAAACAGAGGTTAAATTCTGCAGCACAAATCAATGTCAGAAATCCACATCGGTGAATTAAATTTGCCTCTTCATCAGCTCTTTAAGAGAGTAATCAATAGTCAATCAAACTAGACTCACCTCCCTCCAGTAGGTGCCGGATGTTCTCAGTGTTATGGATCTGTACACCATCACTGCTCGCCAAGGCATGCAGCAAAGCAGTCTTTCCTGCAGACAAGATATAGAGGCTCTCATGAGGGGCAGAAAGAGTCCAAGCCACAAAGTGTGTTCTTGGGGGCAAGGGTCGGGGACAGGGGTAACCTAGATTACATAAAACCCTAACCAGAGATCTTATGAGAACTTTTGTAAAGCAAGAAAGAAGAGGGTTACAGCCTTTTGATATTCTGAAGAGCCATATTAAAAATGATCACTCTCTTTACTAGGTCAGTGTGCAATGCAGATCACAGGATGTTCAAATTAGAATGTTTTGTACAGGCCCAACTCAATGTACCCCCATAAAGGCTTGTGTCACCACAATTAGCGATGTTCAAGGTATCTTAAACTGACCATTTTTGTCTGCTGCGTTGACATCAGCACCAAGGGCCAGGAGCCGCTGCAGGCAGGGGAGACGCTCTGTCTCCTCGCTGGCCAGGTCCAGAGGACTGCTCTCATGGATCTGAAAAGGAACCAAGTTATTCAAAGCTCTGTGCAGGGTGCAGAGGATAACTAGCCTCTGGAGCAGGATGCTTCATCACTACGAATATCAAATTAAATCCAGAGAACTTCATCTGCACACACTTGCTTCTACCTTGCAGTATCCACTCTTAGTGCGTCACCTGCATAGACTAGCCTCTACTCTGCAGTGTCCACTCTTAGCGCGTCACCTCCATAGACTTGCTTCTACTCTGCAGTGTCCACTCTTAGCGCATCACATGCACGGACTTGCTTCTACCCTGTAGTGTCCACTCTTAGCACGTCACCTGCAGACTTGCTTCGACCCTGCAGTATCCACTCTTAGTGCGTCACCTGCATAGACTAGCCTCTACTCTGCAGTGTCCACTCTTAGCGCGTCACCTCCATAGACTTGCTTCTACTCTGCAGTGTCCACTCTTAGCGCATCACATGCACGGACTTGCTTCTACCCTGTAGTGTCCACTCTTAGCACGTCACCTGCAGACTTGCTTCGACCCTGCAGTATCCACTCTTAGTGCGTCACCTGCATAGACTAGCCTCTACTCTGCAGTGTCCACTCTTAGCGCGTCACATGCACGGACTTGCTTCTACCCTGCAGTGTCCACTCTTAGCGCGTCACCTGCATAGACTAGCCTCTACTCTGCAGTGTCCACTCTTAGCGCATCACATGCACGGACTTGCTTCTACCCTGCAGTGTCCACCCTTAGCGCATCACCTGCATGGACTAGCCTCTACTCTGCAGTGTCCACTCTTAGCGCGTCACCTGCATAGACTTGTCTCTACTCTGCAGTGCCCACTCTTAGCACATCACATGCACTGACTTGCTTCTACCCTGCAGTGTCCACTCTTAGCGTGTCACCTGCACACACACTTGCCTCTACTCTGCAGTGTCCACTCTTAGCACATCACATGCACGGACTTGCCTCTACTCTGCAGTGTTCACTCTTAGCGCGTCACCTGCATAGACTAGCCTCTACCCTGCAGTGTCCACTCTTAGCGCGTCACCTGCATAGACTAGCCTCTACTCTGCAGTGTCCACTCTTAGCGCATCACATGCACGGACTTGCTTCTACCCTGCAGTGTCCACCCTTAGCGCATCACCTGCATGGACTAGCCTCTACTCTGCAGTGTCCACTCTTAGCGCGTCACCTGCATAGACTTGTCTCTACTCTGCAGTGCCCACTCTTAGCACATCACATGCACTGACTTGCTTCTACCCTGCAGTGTCCACTCTTAGCGTGTCACCTGCACACACACTTGCCTCTACTCTGCAGTGTCCACTCTTAGCACATCACATGCACGGACTTGCCTCTACTCTGCAGTGTTCACTCTTAGCGCGTCACCTGCATAGACTAGCCTCTACCCTGCAGTGTCCACTCTTAGCGCGTCACCTGCATAGACTTGTCTCTACTCTGCAGTGTCCACTCTTAGCGCGTCACCTGCATAGACTAGCCTCTACTCTGCAGTGTCCACTCGTTGCGCATCACCTGCATAGACATGCTTCTACCCTGCAGTGTCCACTCTTAGCGCATCACCCGCACAGACTTGCTTCTACCCTGCAGGGTCCACTCGTTGCGCATCACCTGCATAGACATGCTTCTACCCTGCAGTGTCCACTCTTAGCGCATCACCCGCACAGACTTGCTTCTACCCTGCAGGGTCCACTCTTAGCGCATCACCTGCATAGACTTGCTTCTCCTCTGCAGTGTCCACTCTTAGCGCATCACATGCACGGACTTGCTTCTACCCTGCAGGGTCCACTCTTAGCGCGTCACCTACATAGACTTGCTTCTACTCTGCAGTGTCCACTCTTAGCGCGTCACCTACACAGACTTGCTTCTACTCTGCAGTGTCCACTCTTAGCGCATCACCTGCACGGACTTGCTTCTACTCTGCAGTGTCCACTCTTAGCGCATCACATGCACGGACTTGCTTCTACCCTGCAGTGTCCACTCTTAGCGCATCACCTGCATAGACTTGCTTCTCCTCTGCAGTGTCCACTCTTAGCGCATCACATGCACGGACTTGCTTCTACCCTGCAGTGTCCACTCTTAGCGCGTCACCTACATAGACTTGCTTCTACTCTGCAGTGTCCACTCTTAGCGCGTCACCTACACAGACTTGCTTCTACTCTGCAGTGTCCACTCTTAGCGCATCACCTGCACGGACTTGCTTCTACTCTGCAGTGTCCACTCTTAGCGCATCACCTGCACGGACTTGCTTCTACTCTGCAGTGTCCACTCTTAGCGCATCACATGCACGGACTTGCTTCTTCTCTGCAGTGTCACTCTTAGTGCATCACATGCACGGACTTGCTTCTACTCTGCAGTGTCCACTCTTAGCGCATTACCTGCACGGACTTGCTTCTTCTCTGCAGTGTCACTCTTAGTGCATCACATGCACGGACTTGCCTCTACTCTGCAGTGTCCACACTCAGCGCGTCACCCGCAGACTTACTTCTACTCTGCAGTGTCCACACTCAGCACGTCACCCGCAGACTTGCTTCTACTCTGCAGTGTCCACTCTTAGCGCATCCCCTGCATAGACTTGCTTCCACCCTGCAGTGTCCACTTAGCGCATCACCTGCATAGACTTGCTTCTACCCTGCAGTGTCCACTCTTAGCGCATCACCATACAATGCACAGTGGTAGAATCCCAGTCCACGCGGCTATGGGTTGTACTGAATAACAAGGTACAACTACACTGCAAAGTGTTCTTTGAATCCTGAGCCACAATCTGTACTACAAACACCAAAGGAGCAGAGTGCAAGGCCTACCGAACACTGATGAGCTTTCACATAACAAAGAATTGGAACACCACCAAACACACACCTCTTGTCGCCTCCCAAATGAAAATATTACAAATGATTTTTCTGGTTTCGGCTAGGTCCAAACCATGGCACAACTTTTGCTGGCTTTACGAAGCGGGAACGCCGGAGTATGCGGGGTCACTAGAGCTATAAAGCCCACCCAGATGTGCTCCGGCTAAATAGGACGAGAAAACAGACCGGCTGCCCTCCATTTTTGAATTTTAAAGCCTGCAAAGTAAATATAAGATTAACCGAGATGTGTTCCGGTTCTTGATTGACGAAGTGATATGGTATCCGCTTACGTTTTTATCAATCCGAGGGAGGTGTCTGATCAGAAGATCGACTACATAAGTAAAATGTGTTCTTGCCTATACGACAGAACAACCTTATAAAGCTACTATAAGTGTATCTCATCACATATACGTGGGAGCCTCACCAACCTGAGTGCAGCTGCACTGGTTTAATAATTGAATTGTGGATTAGGAAAGAAAATTATAGTCCTGAAGAAGGTGGCCTTATACATCTATGACCACCGAAACGCGTCGACGCAGTGGTTTCCGTTAAATTTGAGGTGTGGCAGTGGCCACTTAGACAGGGAAGACCATACCCTGCTAGGTGCTGTCATAATACGTTTTAAATTAACGATTCAAAGGCAACATTCACTGTCTTGTGTAGTTTCCTTGCCAGGGGGCTTGTCCATTTATGAATCTGTACTCACTGAGTTAGTCAGGAGTTTTTAATACTTTTTATTGGGTTCTTTGGAATGATGCTACATAATATGTATTGTATTTTTTATGTATTTTTAGGATTTGATGTGAATAATTTTTATATTTGATGTATTAAAACTTGTGCATAAGTACTTCCACACCTTGAGCAGAGTGTTTCTATTTTTAAATAATGATTATTGTTGTGGTTTGATGTCGTATGCTTGATATAAGTGTTAAGAGTGCTACTATTTCTATAAGGAATATGTTGAATTGTTCTGAAGGGAATCTTGTTTTGTAACAACTTGCAGTCTACAGAATCCCGATTATATTTATTATTTGTGAAGGTGCCTATGAGCTCTTCTAAGGCCATGTACCTGCCTGGGTATCACTGCTATTCCACATCCATCCAGTGACCTGTTAGCAGTTTGCTCACCGTTTTACTGCTCTAGCCAGGGCATAATTATTTATATTCTGAATTCACCACTAGACCAAAATATCATTACTGTGCTCTTCAGAGTCCCAGCATTCCTATGAAACCAATTCCCGATGCCCATTTTATCATCCTTTTCATGACAAATGATTACTTTGGAAACATTTAAACTGGGTCACATTTAAGGCTACAGCTAGCCATCAGAGTGCTGGGCAGTGCAACAGGTATTCATGAAGCCTGTATAGGCACACCACATCAGTCGCCCTGCCTCACCCTCCACATCGAAGGAGCTATGCCGTACCCTATCACTGTAAAGCCTCATCCTTTACATCAATCGCGAGAACTTGCATCCTAAGCTTTACCCAAACTGAGAGCTAGTCCTGCTTCTCATGATCAGGACTGGATGTCATAATGCTCTGCTTCAGACACTCGGGCCATCTTGACTTTCTTACCCGATCTCGCCGGTTAATGTCAGCTCCATGTTCTACAAGCTTCTCCACCATGTCCGGCTGGTTCCGGAGAACAGCGATGTGTAGAGCAGTGTAGTAAGTGACAGGATCTAGAAAAAAGAGACCGCTCATTAAACTATCAAATGCAACCACACAAAGTACAACACTGAAGCATTAAACAACCATATTTTCAGGACTGTGTCCCTGGCAGGATAAAACCTTCAATACTGCATATCTGTGAAGGATAGCTTCTGGTCATCATTTGGTCACTGGGACCTCAACGGGACTGGACTTGAGCTACTGCATTATGAAGCCTTTTCAAAAGCATATTTTATGGTAAAATATCAAATAGTTTGAGAAGAAACAAGATTTAATGTAATCCCAACATTCTTCCCCTCCCCACACCTGTAGACCTGGTTTAAAAATTCAGAGAAGGAACTACGACCTTGTAGGTTTAAATTTAGAAGTGGTTTGCTGCATTATTGAGGGTTCTTTCAGGCGCCTCATGATTGTAGCCGACGCTCCTTGAGTATAAAAACAAGATCTATACTCATTGCTTAGATCTCGTGTGCCAATTCTAGGTTTGGGAAGCTACTCCTTAGTGTCCTCATGGTATGTTTTGTAGATTTTCTTACCTGATTAACTTGAGGTTTCATAAGAGCACTCTGTCCCTTATTTTTCCTATGTTTCCTACTTGCTTTGATATGGTTGTCCTAGTTCTTTCGGCCAACATGTCAGTGGATAGTAGTTTTTCCAGTCCCCTCTAGTTACTCTCGCGGTTTTGGATGCATTGAGTTTGAGGTATTTTGTTTTCATCCAGAGAGCAATTCCCTTAAAGCAATCGCCTAGACTTGAAGCTCCCAAGTCATTAGGTGGTGACAGTTTAATCATCAGAGTACAGTCAGCATAATTATAGCATGTGAGATGAAAGGATGGGAGGAGCTCCAGGAGTGGTCTGATGTACATGTGGAACAGCAGTGGTGAGATGTGGAGCCCCTGCCTTGCATGGCGTGGATGGGATGGGAGTATCGGAGCCTTGTGGAGCTCCTGCCTTGCATGGCGTGGATGGGAGTATCGGAGCCTTGTGGAGCTCCTGCCTTGCATGGCGTGGATGGGAGTATCAGAGCCTTGTGGAGCTCCTGCATGGATGGGAGTATCGGAGCCTTGTGGAGCTCCTGCCTTGCATGGCGTGGATGGGAGTATCGGAGCCTTGTGGAGCTCCTGCCTTGCATGGCGTGGATGGGAGAATCAGAGCCTTGTGGAGCTCCTGCCTTACATGGCGTGGATGGGAGTATCGGAGCCTTGTGGAGCTCCTGCCTTGCATGGCGTGGATGGGATGGGATGGGAGTATCGGAGCCTTGTGGAGCTCCTGCCTTGCATGGCGTGGATGGGAGTATCGGAGCCTTGTGGAGCTCCTGCCTTGCATGGCGTGGATGGGAGTATCGGAGCCTTGTGGAGCTCCTGCCTTGCATGGCGTGGATGGGAGTATCGGAGCCTTGTGGAGCTCCTGCCTTGCATGGCGTGGATGGGATGGGAGTATCGGAGCCTTGTGGAGCTCCTGCCTTGCATGGCATGGATGGGAGTATCAGAGCCTTGTGGAGCTCCTGCCTTGCATGGCGTGGATGGGAGAATCAGAGCCTTGTGGAGCTCCTGCCTTGCATGGCGTGGATGGGAGTATCGGAGCCTTGTGGAGCTCCTGCCTTGCATGGCGTGGATGGGAGTATCAGAGCCTTGTGGAGCTCCTGCCTTGCATGGCGTGGATGGGAGTATCAGAGCCTTGTGGAGCTCCTGCATGGCATGGATGGGAGTATCGGAGCCTTGTGGAGCTCCTGCCTTGCATGGCGTGGATGGGAGTATCAGAGCCTTGTGGAGCTCCTGCCTTGCATGGCGTGGATGGGATGGGAGTATCGGAGCCTTGTGGAGCTCCTGCCTTGCATGGCATGGATGGGAGTATCGGAGCCTTGTGGAGCTCCTGCCTTGCATGGCATGGATGGGAGTATCGGAGCCTTGTGGAGCTCCTGCCTTGCATGGCGTGGATGGGAATATCAGAGCCTTGTGGAGCTCCTGCCTTGCATGGCATGGATGGGAGTATCGTAGCCTTGTGGAGCTCCTGGCTTGCATGGCGTGGATGGGAGTATCAGAGCCTTGTGGAGCTCCTGCCTTGCATGGCGTGGATGGGAGTATCAGAGCCTTGTGGAGCTCCTGCCTTGCATGGCGTGGATGGGAGTATCAGAGCCTTGTGGAGCTCCTGCCTTGCATGGCGTGGATGGGAGTATCAGAGCCTTGTGGAGCTCCTGCCTTGCATGGCGTGGATGGGAGTATCGGAGCCTTGTGGAGCTCCTGCCTTACATCGCGTGGATGGGAGTATCGGAGCCTTGTGGAGCTCCTGCCTTGCATGGCGTGGATTGGAGTATCAGAGCCTTGTGGAGCTCCTGCCTTACATGGCGTGGATGGGAGTATCGGAGCCTTGTGGAGCTCCTGCATGGCATGGATGGGAGTATCGGAGCCTTGTGGAGCTCCTGCATGGCATGGATGGGAGTATCGGAGCCTTGTGGAGCTCCTGCATGGCATGGATGGGAGTATCGGAGCCTTGTGGAGCTCCTGCCTTGCATGGCGTGGATGGGAGTATCGGAGCCTTGTGGAGCTCCTGCCTTGCATGGCGTGGATGGGAGTATCGGAGCCTTGTGGAGCTCCTGCCTTGCATGGCATGGATGGGAGTATCGGAGCCTTGTGGAGCTCCTGCCTTGCATGGCGTGGATGGGAGTTTCGGAGCCTTGTGGAGCTCCTGCCTTGCATGGCGTGGATGGGATGGGAGTATCAGAGCCTTGTGGAGCTCCTGCCTTGCATGGCATGGATGGGAGTATCGGAGCCTTGTGGAGCTCCTGCCTTGCATGGCGTGGATGGGATTGGAGAATCAGAGCCTTGTGGAGCTCCTGCCTTGCATGGCGTGGATGGGAGTATCAGAGCCTTGTGGAGCTCCTGCATGGCATGGATGGGAGTATCGGAGCCTTGTGGAGCTCCTGCCTAGCATGGCGTGGATGGGAGTATCGGAGCCTTGTGGAGCTCCTGCCTTGCATGGCGTGGATGGGAGTATCGGAGCCTTGTGGATCTCCTGCCTTGCATGGCGTTGATTGGAGTATCAGAGCCTTGTGGAGCTCCTGCCTTGCATGGCGTGGATGGGATGGGAGTATCAGAGCCTTGTGGAGCTCCTGCCTTGCATGGCGTGGATGGGATGGGAGTATCGGAGCCTTGTGGAGCTCCTGCCTTGCATGGCGTGGATGGGATGGGAGTATCAGAGCCTTGTGGAGCTCCTGCCTTGCATGGCGTGGATGGGAGTATCGGAGCCTTGTGGAGCTCCTGCCTTGCATGGCGTGGATGGGAGTATCAGAGCCTTGTGGAGCTCCTGCCTTGCATGGCGTGGATGGGAGAATCAGAGCCTTGTGGAGCTCCTGCCTTACATGGCGTGGATTGGAGTATCAGAGCCTTGTGGAGCTCCTGCCTTGCATGGCGTGGATGGGAGTATCGGAGCCTTGTGGAGCTCCTGCCTTGCATGGCGTGGATGGGAGTATCGGAGCCTTGTGGAGCTCCTGCCTTGCATGGCATGGATGGGAGTATCGGAGCCTTGTGGAGCTCCTGCCTTGCATGGCGTGGATGGGAGTTTCGGAGCCTTGTGGAGCTCCTGCCTTGCATGGCGTGGATGGGAGTATCAGAGCCTTGTGGAGCTCCTGCCTTGCATGGCGTGGATGGGAGTATCGGAGCCTTGTGGAGCTCCTGCCTTGCATGGCGTGGATGGGAGTATCAGAGCCTTGTGGAGCTCCTGCCTTGCATGGCGTGGATGGGAGTATCGGAGCCTTGTGGAGCTCCTGCCTTGCATGGCGTGAATGGGAGTATCGGAGCCTTGTGGAGCTCCTGCCTTGCATGGCGTGGATGGGAGTATCGGAGCCTTGTGGAGCTCCTGCCTTGCATGGCGTGGATGGGAGTATCGGAGCCTTGTGGAGCTCCTGCCTTGCATGGCGTGGATGGGATTGGAGTATCAGAGCCTTGTGGAGCTCCTGCCTTGCATGGCGTGGATGGGAGTATCGGAGCCTTGTGGAGCTCCTGCCTTACATGGCGTGGATGGGAGTATCAGAGCCTTGTGGAGCTCCTGCCTTGCATGGCGTGGATGAGATGGGAGTATCAGAGCCTTGTGGAGCTCCTGCCTTGCATGGCATGGATGGGAGTATCGGAGCCTTGTGGAGCTCCTGCCTTGCATGGCGTGGATGGGAGTGTCAGAGCCTTGTGGAGCGCCTGCCTTGCATGGCGTGGATGGGAGTATCGGAGCCTTGTGGAGCTCCTGCCTTGCATGGCATGGATGGGAGTTTCGGAGCCTTGTGGAGCTCCTGCATGGCATGGATGGGAGTATCGGAGCCTTGTGGAGCTCCTGCCTTGCATGGCGTGGATGGGAGTTTCGGAGCCTTGTGGAGCTCCTGCCTTGCATGGCGTGGATGGGAGTATCGGAGCCTTGTGGAGCTCCTGCCTTGCATGGCGTGGATGGGATTGGAGTATCGGAGCCTTGTGGAGCTCCTGCCTTGCACGGCGTGGATGGGATGGAGTATCTGAGCCTTGTGGAGCTCCTGCCTTGCATGGCGTGGATGGGAGTATCGGAGCCTTGTGGAGCTCCTGGCTTGCATGGCGTGGATGGGATGGGAGTATCGGAGCCTTGTGGAGCTCCTGCCTTGCACGGCGTGGATGGGATGGAGTATCAGAGCCTTGTGGAGCTCCTGCCTTGCATGGCGTGGATGGGAGTATCGGAGCCTTGTGGAGCTCCTGCCTTGCATGGCAGGGATGGGAGTATCAGAGCCTTGTGGAGCTCCTGCCTTGCATGGCGTGGATGGGAGTATCAGAGCCTTGTGGAGCTCCTGCCTTGCATGGCGTGGATGGGAGTATCAGAGCCTTGTGGAGCTCCTGCCTTGCATGGCATGGATGGGAGTATCGGAGCTTTGTGGAGCTCCTGCCTTGCATGGCATGGATGAGACGGGAGTATCAGAGCCTTGTGGAGCTCCTGCCTTGCATGGTGTGGATGGGAGTATCGGAGCCTTGTGGAGCTCCTGCCTTGCATGGCGTGGATGGGATTGGAGTATCAAGAGCCTTGTGGAGCTCCTGCCTTGCATGGCGTGGATGGGAGTATCGGAGCCTTGTGGAGCTCCTGCCTTACATGGCGTGGATGGGAGTATCAGAGCCTTGTGGAGCTCCTGCCTTGCATGGCATGGATGGGAGTATCGGATCCTTGTGGAGCTCCTGCCTTGCATGGCGTGGATGGGATGGGAGTATCAGAGCCTTGTGGAGCTCCTGCCTTGCATGGCGTGGATGGGATGGGAGTATCGGAGCCTTGTGGAGCTCCTGCCTTGCATGGCATGGATGGGAGTATCAGAGCCTTGTGGAGCTCCTGCCTTGCATGGCGTGGATGGGAGTATCGGAGCCTTGTGGAGCTCCTGCCTTGCATGGCGTGGATGGGATGGGAGTATCAGAGCCTTGTGGAGCTCCTGCCTTGCATGGCGTGGATGGGAGTATCAGAGCCTTGTGGAGCTCCTGCCTTGCATGGCGTGGATGGGAGTGTCAGAGCCTTGTGGAGCTCCTGCCTTGCATGGCGTGGATGGGAGTATCGGAGCCTTGTGGAGCTCCTGCCTTGCACGGCGTGGATGGGATGGAGTATCTGAGCCTTGTGGAGCTCCTGCCTTGCATGGCGTGGATGGGAGTATCGGAGGCTTGTGGAGCTCCTGGCTTGCATGGCGTGGATGGGATGGGAGTATCGGAGCCTTGTGGAGCTCCTGCCTTGCACGGCGTGGATGGGATGGAGTATCAGAGCCTTGTGGAGCTCCTGCCTTGCATGGCGTGGATGGGAGTATCGGAGCCTTGTGGAGCTCCTGCCTTGCATGGCAGGGATGGGAGTATCGGAGCCTTGTGGAGCTCCTGCCTTGCATGGCGTGGATGGGAGTATCGGAGCTTTGTGGAGCTCCTGCCTTGCATGGCGTGGATGAGATGGGAGTATCGGAGCCTTGTGGAGCTCCTGCCTTACATGGCGTGGATGGGAGTATCAGAGCCTTGTGGAGCTCCTGCCTTGCATGGCATGGATGGGAGTATCGGATCCTTGTGGAGCTCCTGCCTTGCATGGCGTGGATGGGATGGGAGTATCAGAGCCTTGTGGAGCTCCTGCCTTGCATGGCGTGGATGGGAGAATCAGAGCCTTGTGGAGCTCCTGCCTTGCATGGCGTGGATGGGATGGGAGTATCGGAGCCTTGTGGAGCTCCTGCCTTGCATGGCATGGATGGGAGTATCAGAGCCTTGTGGAGCTCCTGCCTTGCATGGCGTGGATGGGAGTATCGGAGCCCTGTGGAGCTCCTGCCTTGCATGGCGTGGATGGGATGGGAGTATCAGAGCCTTGTGGAGCTCCTGCCTTGCATGGCGTGGATGGGAGTATCAGAGCCTTGTGGAGCTCCTGCCTTGCATGGCGTGGATGGGAGTGTCAGAGCCTTGTGGAGCTCCTGCCTTGCATGGCGTGGATGGGAGTATCGGAGCCTTGTGGAGCTCCTGCCTTGCACGGCGTGGATGGGATGGAGTATCTGAGCCTTGTGGAGCTCCTGCCTTGCATGGCGTGGATGGGAGTATCGGAGCCTTGTGGAGCTCCTGGCTTGCATGGCGTGGATGGGATGGGAGTATCGGAGCCTTGTGGAGCTCCTGCCTTGCACGGCGTGGATGGGATGGAGTATCAGAGCCTTGTGGAGCTCCTGCCTTGCACGGCGTGGATGGGAGTATCGGAGCCTTGTGGAGCTCCTGCCTTGCATGGCAGGGATGGGAGTATCAGAGCCTTGTGGAGCTCCTGCCTTGCATGGCGTGGATGGGAGTATCGGAGCTTTGTGGAGCTCCTGCCTTGCATGGCGTGGATGAGATGGGAGTATCAGAGCCTTGTGGAGCTCCTGCCTTGCATTGTGTGGATGGGAGTATCGGAGCCTTGTGGAGCTCCTGCCTTGCATGGCGTGGATGGGATTGGAGTATCAAGAGCCTTGTGGAGCTCCTGCCTTGCATGGCGTGGATGGGAGTATCGGAGCCTTGTGGAGCTCCTGCCTTACATGGCGTGGATGGGAGTATCAGAGCCTTGTGGAGCTCCTGCCTTGCATGGCGTGGATGGGAGTATCAGAGCCTTGTGGAGCTCCTGCCTTACATGGCGTGGATGGGAGTATCAGAGCCTTGTGGAGCTCCTGCCTTGCATGGCGTGGATGGGAGTATCGGAGCCTTGTGGAGCTCCTGCCTTGCATGGCGTGGATGGGATGGGAGTATCAGAGCCTTGTGGAGCTCCTGCCTTGCATGTCATGAATGGGAGTATCGGAGCCTTGTGGAGCTCCTGCCTTGCATGGCATGGATGGGAGTATCGGAGCCTTGTGGAGCTCCTGCCTTGCATGGCATGGATGGGAGTTTCGGAGCCTTGTGGAGCTCCTGCCTTGCATGGCGTGGATGGGAGTATCAGAGCCTTGTGGAGCTCCTGCCTTGCATGGCATGGATGGGAGTATCAGAGCCTTGTGGAGCTCCTGCCTTGCATGGCGTGGATGGGAGTTTCGGAGCCTTGTGGAGCTCCTGCCTTGCATGGCGTGGATGGGATGGGAGTATCGGAGCCTTGTGGAGCTCCTGCCTTGCATGGCATGGATGGGAGTATCGGAGCCTTGTGGAGCTCCTGCCTTGCATGGCGTGGATGGGAGTTTCGGAGCCTTGTGGAGCTCCTGCCTTGCATGGCGTGGATGGGAGTATCAGAGCCTTGTGGAGCTCCTGCCTTGCATGGCATGGATGGGAGTATCAGAGCCTTGTGGAGCTCCTGCCTTGCATGGCGTGGATGGGAGTTTCGGAGCCTTGTGGAGCTCCTGCCTTGCATGGCGTGGATGGGAGAATCAGAGCCTTGTGGAGCTCCTGCCTTGCATGGCGTGGATGGGAGTATCGGAGCCTTGTGGAGCTCCTGCCTTGCATGGCATGGATGGGAGTATCGGAGCCTTGTGGAGCTCCTGCCTTGCGTGGATGGGATGGGAGTATCAGAGCCTTGTGGAGCTCCTGCCTTGCATGGCGTGGATGGGAGTTTCGGAGCCTTGTGGAGCTCCTGCCTTGCATGGCGTGGATGGGAGTATCGGAGCCTTGTGGAGCTCCTGCCTTGCATGGCGTGGATGGGATGGGAGTATCAGAGCCTTGTGGAGCTCCTGCCTTGCATGGCGTGGATGGGAGTATCGGAGCCTTGTGGAGCTCCTGCCTTGCATGGCGTGGATGGGAGTTTCGGAGCCTTGTGGAGCTCCTGCCTTGCATGGCGTGGATGGGAGTTTCGGAGCCTTGTGGAGCTCCTGCCTTTCATGGCGTGGATGGGATAGGAGTATCAGAATGCTTTACTGATCCATGAGAAAGGAGGTGTAGTCAAGGATCTTGCCATCCAAGCCTAATGAGGAGTGTTTCTCTGTGTACAGTGTTTAACGTGGCAGATAAGTTGAGAAGTAGCAGTGCTGCTAGCCAGTTTCTGTCAACCGTGGTTTTCAAAGCATGTCGGATGGAGGCTAAGGCTGCTCCAGGCCTCTCTTTGGACAGAAGCCTCCTTGTGGTAGATTAGTAGATTGTTCTCTTCAAAGAAATAACACATTTAATAGACGGTTGCTATTCCTCTTAGTTTTCAGAGGAATGGTCCATTTGAGATCGGTCTGAGTTGTTACGGTCAGATTGGTCCAGGCTGTTCCTCCCTTAATGAGTGGTCAAGAAATATTCTGTGATCAAGGAATGGTATTGACTATATACATTGCTGGGAAAGCAGCCTACATCGACTGTTGTCGTTTCTTAAGTGCTTGAGGCAGGCCCAGCTCTGATAGATGTTTGGCTACCCTACTGACTCATCAGCTCGTAGAATTCTGAAAGGATCATTTTCATGAAGGACGATACGGCCAAGGCCTTGCCTTTTGGAGTGCTTATTTGCATACGTAATGGTGTTCTTGGAGCGGAAACCATTGGAGATTGAGAGAGTTAGTTACTAAGCAGGAAAATGGACAAGAACAACTTGGGAGTCCGAGATTCTGTGTGCATGGTGTATGCAGCAGTAACCTCTGCCCTTCAAGATGGCAAGCGCTGTGGAACTGCGACAGGCAACAAAAGGGATTGGCTGGTGGGAAATGGAAAGGTTCTCAGTTTGACATGGCACGGGATGCATGGCTGACATTGCACTTTGCAGTCCATGGGGTCGAGCAGTATTCTTGGCTACTCTTAGAGGTGGAGCATCAAAGCCAGGGACTAAAGATAAGAGTACCAGGGACACAACCATATCTAAATTGTAAGATCTTAGAACAAGGAGCTACAAGACAGGTAGACATGAGGGACAGGAAATGTGAGAATTAAGAGGATAAGGATTCAGATATTTAGAGGTATGCCTGGAAGGGAAATGGGAATCACAGAGGGACGCAGGTTTGCCCTGTTCAACAGAGCAGGGAGGCTCCATGTCCTATCACCGCCTTTTCACTGGTCTAAGATTGGAGGAAGCGCCCCCTGGAAGAAAGCAGAGCCCACTATTACCCTAATTAACCAAGCGTTTCCTATAAAATGATTTTCATTTGACATCCGTCAGAGGATGTCCCAGAAACAAGGCATTCCTTTGCGCTGGGTTCATTCCAGTACAGAGTGGGGAGGTATTCCGCTAGTCAACAAAAGGAACTGAGAATTGTAAGTCAATAGGGAGTAAATGAAGTTGTAGCTTCCCTGAAGAACCTTCTTGGTTCTTCGATTTAGCTGCTTCCCAGGCTACTTTAAATACACCTGGGGCCCACTAAGTTCCCAAGTTGACTTGGTTTTTCAGTACTTTTTTAACCAAGTGTGTTCAAAATTTGTTAAGTTGGAAACTGTTTTGGTACCACAATGGGATCAGTGCCTGGTGTTGAGCATAATCCTACCTCGCACAGTTATAAAAATAAAAAACACAAAAAGAGAGTACCTGAGGGACTGAATTATAAGATGTCGGCCAGCTTTCCACCCTGCAACTTTGACCCCATTGGGACCAAGTGACTGCTGCTCAACAGATAGAAAAGGCTACATATAAACAAAATGTTCAGCTCATAGCGCCAGATGACCCACTTCTGTTTCAGCCCAGGACTGATGTGGCACAATAGACAGTAGATCCTTCTGAGTAGCTATCACAAGAGATTCGGGATGAAATAAAACTTAAGGCCATCTCCGATCAGAGTACTCTTTCTTTAGAGTTACAGACCAAACATAAACATCATATCGTGGTTCAAACGCAGAGTGCCAAAAAGGTCCTAATCCGAAGTGTCCAGGAACGGACCAGGATGCTGACTGACTCTTGCACCTGATTACTTTGCCGAGGGAGTTCTGATTCCAAATAAGCTGAATAACAATGTTTGCAAAAGTGTATGAGGAGAGGGTTAGGAACATCAACACCTCTATATAAAGTGAGCCACAGAACCGCCCATCAAAGGAACCTTCAATACCAGTGTGCCTGGCGGGAAGATCAAGGCCTTTATAGTAAACGAGCATCAAAGAAAGGAACCTTAACTTACGTCTTGGATAACTGGACTATCACTTTCTTAGTCTATTAAGTTGAACAACCCTGGATGGAACAAATATATATATATTCACTGAAAAAACCATAGGTTTCAGGGACGTTATAGTTAGAAATTAGCATTTAAAAAACCTTAGAAATTCACTGAAAAAACCACAGGTTTCAGGGACGTTATAGTTAGTTGGACATTTCACTCGTACAAAACCAGAGAAATTCGGCCGTTATAGTTAGTTCAGCTAACTATAACTCAGCGCCCGCAATGCACTGCTGATGACGTCACATATTACATCATTCATGACATGGTCAGTGACATCACTGATGACATCTCAAATGACATCTCAAATGACCACTGATGACATCATCCAGTGACTGTGTTTCTGTAAAGTTTAAATATGTTTTTTATATATATATATATATATATATATATATATATATATATATATATATATATATATATATATATATATATATATATAGGCCAAGGTGTATTGAAGAATGAGTGAGTGTAGAAGTGACTGAATGGATGATTTAGTAGGTGCGTGACTGACTGTATAAGTGAGTGATTAAATGTGTCTTACTGAATGCATGGGTTAGTGACTGATGCAGACATTCACAGTTTAGTTTGTCAGTTGGTGTGTAAGCGGTTGCATGGGTTGGTGAGTAGCTAAATGAGGGTCTATATGGGTTGATTGGCTGTCTGAGTATCTGTATGGGTGCCTGAGTGTCTGTGTGGGTGGGTGTGTGTGACTGTGCATAGATGTGTGAGTGGGTGATTCACTGGGTGTATGGGTTCAAGAGTGCATCTGTGAAGGGCTGTATTGGTGGGTGAGTGTATGGGTGTGTTGGTGAGTGAATGGATGCCTCAGTGGTACATGTGTGAGTAACTGCATATGTGAAAGGCAGTATATGTGAGTGTTGGAGTATATAAATGACTATATGTGAGAGTGAGTGATTGTGAGAGTGGCTGTATGGATGAGTGTGTGCTTGTATTAGTTATTGTATAAGAGTGTAAGTATGTGTTAGTATATGTTTGAATAAGTGAGGTGGAGTGTGTATAACTGTATAGGTGAGTAAATGGGAGTGTGATTGATTCTTTGCATGACTGACTAGGTGTGTGAGTAACTATGGATGAGTGGCGGTGTGTGAGTGTCTGTATAGATATGTGAGTGCATATGATAGTGCCGTATTGATGGTTGACTGCATGTATGAGTGACTGTATGGGTGAATGAGTAGATGTGTGTTTAGACCTAGGAATTAGTGAGTGGGTATGTACTAACTGGTATTAGTGTGTCTATGGTTTCGAAAATGGTAGTCTGTATTTAGAGTGGGTGTATCAAAGGTTATATTAGGGTATGAGGAGGTGCATCAGATTATCACGTGGATGAGGTCATCAGTGATGTCATCAGTGATGTCACTGACCATGTCATGATTGATGTAATATGTGACATCATCAGCAGTGCATTGCGGGGGCGCGAGTTATAGTTAGCTGAACTAACTATAACGGCCGAATTTCTCTGGTTTTGAACGAGTGAAATGTCCAACTAACTAACGTCCCTGAAACCTGTGGTTTTTTCAGTGAATTTCTAAGGTTTTTTAAATGCTAATTTCGAACTATAACGTCCCTGAAACCTATGGTTTTTTCAGTGAATTTCAAAGGTTTTTTAAATGCTAATTTCTAACTATAACGTCCCTGAAACCTGTGGTTTTTTCAGTGAATTTCAAAGGTTTTTTAAATGCTAATTTCTAACTATGCCTACAAAGGTAGGACATGTGCAGAAAGAGGAAGAAAGGCGCAGAAAGAAGCAAGAGAAATGCAGAAAGAGGCAACAGAAGTCCTGAAAGACGAAGAAAGGTGCAGAAAGAAGCAAGAGATGTGCACAAAGAACCAACAGAGGAGCAGAAAGAGGCCTTGTTGCAAAGTCATCCTGTGCCCCCAACTTTTTGCTGACGGGTACTGGTGGTAACTGACTGACTAACCAGGCCTGGAGCCAGTGCTATGCTGAAAGACACTTAGAATACAGTGAAAACACCTACATACACTAGGATACACTATGGGTTGGGGTACCCCGGTGATTGGCATGACCTCCCCTGTATGGCCCTAGTACATAATAGGGCAGGGGGATTAAAACTACCTCTAACTAAGAGGTGCAGAAGGAGGCAAGTGAAGTGCAGAAAGAAGCAACACAGGTGCCGAAAGAGGCAAGTGAAGTGCAGAAAGAGGCAAGTGAGGTGCAGAAAGAAGCAAGAGCAGTGCAGAAAGAGGCAAGAGCAGTGCAGAAAGAGGCAAGTAAGGTGCAGTTAGAAGCAAGAGCAGTGCAGAAAGAACCAACAGAGGTGCAGGAAGAGGGGTGGAGAGAGAGGCAAGAGGGGTGCAAAAAGAGGCAAGAGAGGTACAGAAAGAGGCAGGAAGGGTGCAGAAAGAAGGGAGAGAAGTGCAGAAAGAGGCAAGAGAATTGCTGAAAGAAGCAACAGAGGTGTAGAAAGAAGCAAGAGAAGTGCAGAAAGAGGCAAGTAAGGTGCAGATAGAAGCAAGTGCAGAAAGAACCAACAGAGGTGCAGGAAGAGGGGTGGAGAGAGAGAGAGGCAAGAGGGGTGCAGAAAAAGGTAGGATGGGTGCACAAAGAGGCAAGAGAGGTACAGAAAAAGGCAGGAGGGGTGCAGAAAGAAGGAAGAGAAGTGCAGAAAAAGCCAAGAAAAGTGCAGAAAGAGGCAAATGAGGTACATAAAGAGACAACAGGGGTGCAGAAAGAAGCAAGACAGGTGCAGAAAGAAGCATGGGAAGTGCAGAATGAAGCAACAGGGGTGCAGAAAGAGGCAAGGGAAGTGCACAAAGAGGCAAGAGAATTGCTGAAACAAGCAAGAGGTGTAGAAAGAAGCAAGAAAACTGCAGAAAGAGGCAAGTGAGGAGCAAAAACAGGCAGGAAAGGTACAGAAAGAGGGAAGACGAGTGCTGAAAGAGAAAACGGGTGCAGAAAGAAGCAAATGAGGTGCAGAAAGAGGCAACAGACGTGCAGAAAGAGGGAAGAGAGTTGCAGAAAAAGGCAAGAAAAGTGCAGAAAGAGGCAAATGAGGTACATAAAGAGAACAGGGGTGCAGAAAGAAGCAAGACAGGTGCAGAAAGAAGCATGGAAAGTGCAGAATGAAGCAACAGGGGTACAGAAAGAGGCAAGAGAAGTGCCGAAACAGGCAAGGGAAGTGCACAAAGAGGCAAGAGAATTTCTGAAAGAAGCAACAGAGGTGTAGAAAGAAGCAAGAAAAGTGCAGAAAGAGGCAAGTGAGATGCAAAAACAGGCAGCAAAGGTACAGAAAGAGGGAAGACGAGTGCTGAAAGAGACAACCGGGGTGCACAAAGAAGCAAATGAGGTGCAGAAAGAGGGAAGAGAGGTGCAGAAAAAGGCAAGAAAAGTGCAGAAAGAGGCAAAAGAGGTACATAAAGAGACAACGGGTGCAGAAAGAAGCAAGACAGGTGCAGAAAGAAGCATGGAAAGTGCAGAATGAAGCAACAGGGGTGCAGAAAGAGGCAAGATTAGTGTAGAAAGGAGCAAGTGAGGTGCAGAAAGAGCCAAAAGAGGTGCAAAAAGAGGCAAGAGAGGAGCAGAAACAGGCAAGAGAATTGCTGAAAGAAGCAACAGAGGTGTAGAAAGAAGCAAGAAAAGTGCAGAAAGGCAAGTGAGATGCAAAAACAGGCAGGAAAGGTACAGAAAGAGGGAGGACGAGTGCAGAAAGAGGACAGGGGTGCAGAAAAGTACATGAGGTGCAGAAAGAGGCAACAGACGTGCAGAAAGAGGGAAGAGAGGTGCAGAAATAGGCAAGAAAACCTCAGAACGAGGCAAAAGAGGTACATAAAGAGACAACAGGGGTGCAGAAAGAAGCAAGACAGGTGCAGAAAGAAGGAAAGTGCAGAATGAAGCAACAGGGGTGCAGAAAGAGGCAAGAGAATTGCTGAAAGAAGCAACAGAGGTGTAGAAAGAAGCAAGAAAAGTGCAGAAAGAGGCAAGTGAGATGCAAAAACAGGCAGGAAAGGTACAGAAAGAGGGAAGACGAGTGCAGAAAGACAACAGGGGTGCAGAAAGAAGCAAATGAGGTGCAGAAAGAAGCAACAGGGGTGCAGAAAAAGGCAAGAAAAGTGCAGAAAGAGGCAACGGGTGCAGAAACAGGCAAGAGAAGTGCACAAACAGGCAAGAGAATTGCTGAAAGAAGCAACAGGGGTGTAGAAAGAAGCAAGAAAAGTGCAGAAAGAGGCAAGTGAGATGCAAAAACAGGCAGGAAAGGTACAGAAAGAGGCAACAGACGTGCAGAAAGGCAACAGACGTGCAGAAAGAGGCAACAGACGTGCAGAAAGAGGCAACAGACGTGCAGAAAGAGGCAACAGACGTGCAGAAAGAGGCAAGAAAAGTGCAGAAAGAGGCAAGAGAAGTGCAGAAAGAGGCAAGAGAAGTGCACAAAGAGGCAAGAGAAGTGCACAAAGAGGCAAGAGAAGTGCACAAAGAGGCAAGAGAAGTGCACAAAGAGGCAAGAGAATTGCTGAAAGAAGCAACAGAGGTGTAGAAAGAAGCAAGACAGGTGCAGAAAGAAGCATGGAAAGTGCAGAATGAAGCAACAGGGGTGCAGAAAGAGGCAAGAGAAGTGCAGAAACAGGTAAGAGAAGTGCACAAAGAGCCAAGAGAATTGCTGAAAGAAGCAACAGAGGTGTAGAAAGAAGCAAGAAAAGTGAAGAAAGAGGCAAGTGAGATGCAAAAACAGGCAGGAAAAGTGCAGAAAGAGGGAAGACGAGCGCAGAAAGACAACAGGGGTGCAGAAAGAAGCACATGAGGTGCAGAAAGAGGCAACAGACGTGCAGAAAGAGGGAAGAGGTGCAGAAAAAAGGCAAGAAAAGTGCAGAGTCAAAAGAGGTACATAAAGAGACAACAGGGGTGCAGAAAGAACCAAAACAGGTGCAGAAAGAAGCATGGAAAGTGCAGAATGAAGCAACAGGGGTGCAGAAAAAAGCAAGAGAAGTGTAGAAAGGAGCAAGTGAGGTGCAGAAAGCCAACAGAGGTGCAAAAAGAGGCAAGAGGGGTGCAGAAAGAAGCAAGAAAAGTGCTGAAATAGGCACGTGAGATGCAAAAACAGACAGGAAAGGTACAGAAAGAGGGAAGACGAGCGCAGAACGACAACAGGGGTGCAGAAAGAAGCAAATGAAGTGCAGAAAGAGGCAAGAGACGTGCAGAAAGAGGGAAGAAGTGCAGAAAAAGCCAAGAAAAGTGCAGAAAGAGGCAAAAGAGGTACATAAAGAGACAACAGGGGTGCAGAAAGAAGCAAGACAGGTGCAGAAAGAAGCAAGTGAAGTGCAGAATGAAGCAACAGGGGTGCAGAAAGAGGCAAGAGAATTGCTGAAAGAAGCAACAGAGGTGTAGAAAGAAGCAAGAAAAGTGCAGAAAGAGGCAAGTGAGATGCAAAAACAGGCAGGAAAGGTACAGAAAGAGGGAAGACGAGTGCAGAAAGAGACAACAGGGGTGCAGAAAGAAGCAAATGAGGTGCAGAAAGAGGCAAATGAGGTGCAGAAAGAGGCAACGGGTGCAGAAAGAGGCAAGAGAAGTGCACAAACAGGCAAGAGAATTGCTGAAAGAAGCAACAGGGGTGTAGAAAGAAGCAAGAAAAGTGCAGAAAGAGGCAAGTGAGATGCAAAAACAGGCAGGAAAGGTACAGAAAGAGACAACAGGGGTGCAGAAAGAGGCAACAGACGTGCAGAAAGAGGCAACAGACGTGCAGAAAGAGGCAACAGACGTGCAGAAAGAGGCAACAGACGTGCAGAAAAAGGCAAGAAAAGTGCAGAAAGAGGCAAGAGAATTTCTGAAAGAAGCAACAGAGGTGTAGAAAGAAGCAAGACAGGTGCAGAAAGAAGCATGGAAAGTGCAGAATGAAGCAACAGGGGTGCAGAAAGAGGCAAGAGAAGTGCACAAAGAGGCAAGAGAATTGCTGAAAGAAGCAACAGAGGTGTAGAAAGAAGCAAGAAAAGTGAAGAAAGAGGCAAGAGATGCAAAAACAGGCAGGAAAAGTGCAGAAAGAGGGAAGACGAGCGCAGAAAGACAACAGGGGTGCAGAAAGAAGCACATGAGGTGCAGAAAGAGGCAACAGACGTGCAGAAAAAGGCAAGAAAAGTGCAGAGTCAAAAGAGGTACATAAAGAGACAACAGGGGTGCAGAAAGAACCAAGACAGGTGCAGAAAGAAGCATGGAAAGTGCAGAATGAAGCAACAGGGGTGCAGAAAAAGGCAAGAGAAGTGTAGAAAGGAGCAAGTGAGGTGCAGAAAGAGCCAACAGAGGTGCAAAAAGAGGCAAGAGAGGTGCAGAAAGAAGCAAGAAAAGTGCTGAAAAAGGCACGTGAGATGCAAAAACAGACAGGAAAGGTACAGAAAGAGGGAAGACGAGCGCAGAAAGACAACAGGGGTGCAGAAAGAAGCAAATGAAGTGCAGAAAGAGGCAAGAGACGTGCAGAAAGAGGGAAGAGGTGCAGAAAAAGCCAAGAAAAGTGCAGAAAGAGGCAAAAGAGGTACATAAAGAGACAACAGGGGTGCAGAAAGAAGGAAGACAGGTGCAGAAAGAAGCATGGAAACTGCAGAATGAAGCAACAGGGGTGCAGAAAGAGGCAAGAGAAGTGCACAAAGAGGCAAGAGAATTGCTGAAAGAAGCAACAGAGGTGTAGAAAGAAGCAAGAAAAGTGCAGAAAGAGGCAAGTGAGATGCAAAAAGAGGCAGGAAAGGTACATCAAGAGGGAAGACGAGTGCATGAAGAGATAACGGGTGCAGAAAGAAGCAAATGAGGTGCAGAAAGAGGCAACAGACGTGCAGAGAAAGGGAAGAGAGGTGCAGAAAGCCAAGAAAAGTGCAGAAAAGGCAAAAGAGGTACATAAAGAGAACAGGGGTGCAGAAAGAAGCAAGACAGGTGCAGAAAGAAGCATGGAAAGTGCAGAATGAAGCAATAGGGGTGCAGAAAGGCAAGAGAAGTGCAGAAACAGGCAAGAGATGTGCACAAAGAGGCAAGAGATGTGCACAAAGAGGCAAGAGAATTGCTGAAAGAAGCAACAGGGGTGTAGAAAGAAGCAAGAAAAGTGCAGAAACAGGCAAGTGAGATGCAAAAACAGGCAGGAAAGGTACAGAAAGAGGGAAGACGAGTGCAGAAAGAGACAACAGAGGTGCAGAAAGAAGCAAATGACGTGCAGAAAGAGCGAAGAGAGGTGCAGAAAGTGCAAGAGATTTGCAGAATGAGGTCAAGAGAAGTGCAGAAAAAGAAAGAAACGTGCAAAAGAAGCAACAGAAATGCAGAAAGAGGCAAGAGAGGCGCAGAGGGAAGCAAGAGTGGCTTGCACACCATTAGTACCAATTTAACACCCACATTTAGCAATAAGTAACAGGTGACCATTGTAGGTTTGCAAAGGGCCTTCCACCACGCTGTAACACTTGTCGCTGCATTTTTGGTAACGTTTGACCCGTTTCAGCTATAAACAAGGCTTTTTTTGTTCAAATCTGCAGATTAGGGTGCAGATGATGAATTATGTGGCTAATGTAGAAAATGTATAATTGTGCGAAAGTCGGTGCAGCCAAACAGTCACATAATTCCAGTGGCCCTGCTCATACCTCTGACTAGGTTCACAAGTGCTCCTCAGTGATTTCATATTTTTTTGTCTCACTAAGTTCATAGTTGAGCTTCTATGGAAACGAGCAGGACTAAACCTGAGGTTACCACTCCACAACACAGACTACCATACCACAGAATTACTCTCCATAACACATAATCCCACTCTACATAATTCCTATACATTAAATACCACATACTTTCTATCCACATAATTTCACTGCACAACATATCACATAATTCCACTACACACAACGTACATCCACTCCACTCCAAAAAACATTAGTAAAAAACGTTTGCATTTACAACGCCAATAGCTCTAATTCTCACAAATGGGAAACCTATTACATTGCAAACACTTTTTTAACTAGTAGTCGCGTTTGCAGAGTGGTGGAGAAAGGGTGCTGGGCCTCCGACCAGCGCTCAGGAATTCCGGTGCGTAGGGCTTACAGGAGATACCAGTAGGGCTTCTTGGCCCCCAAAGTCCCTCAGGCGTAAATTGGACTTCATCCCCCATCCCGTAGTCAGCCAGGAGGCGCGTTTGCAGAATGGTGGAGAAAGGGGGGCATGGTCTCCGAAGACGTTTTAGCAATCCCACCGTGCGGGACTTACTGGAGGTAACAAGAGGGGTAGTTGGCCCCCCAAGGACATCCTTGGGGGCCAACTACCCCTCCTATTACCTCCAGTAAGTCCCACACAGCAGCATTGCAAAATTCGAAGAGCAGGCCACGCCCCCTCTTCCCACCACTCTACAAACGCGCTCCCTGGCGCGCTCTTGGATGGGGAATGAAGTCCCCTTCGCTGCTGGGGCCAACTAGCCTACCTCTTACCTCCAGTAAGCCCCACACAGTGGGATTGCTGAGAGGTGGACAAAGGCCACGCCCCTTTCTTCACCACTCTGCAAACGCACCCCTGGCGCGTTCTAAGTTGGGGGATTAAGTCCCCTTGAATACCGAGGGTCCCTGGGGGCCAACTAGCCCACCAGGTACCTCCACTAAGCACCACACAGCTGGATTGCAGAGAGGTGGTCCGAGGCCACGCTCCCTTTTTACACCACGCTGCAAACGCGGCTTCTGACGCACTGCTGCTCGGAGGATGAAGTCCACTTGTGTCCTGACGTCCACAGGACACAAGAGGACCTCATCGCCCCACCAGCAGTGCACCAGAAGCCGCATTTGCAGAGTGGTGTAAAAAGGGGCGTGGCCTCAGACCACCTCTCTGCAACGCAGCTCTGTGGCGCTTACTGGAGGTACCTGGTGGGCTAGTTTGCCCCCCAAGGACCCTCAGGATTAAAGGGGACTTAATCCCCCAATGTACAACACGCCAGGGGGCGGTTTGCACACTTGTTAACTCAGGCCCGCCCCCTCCCTGCACCACTGTGCAAACGCGCCCCCTGGCGCGTTGTAACTTAGGGGATTAAGTCCCCTTTAATCTTGAGGGTCCCTGGGGGCCAACTAGCCCACCAGGTACCTCCAGTAAGCCCCACAGAGCTGCGTTGCAGGGAGGTGTAAAAAGGGGCGTGGCCTTGAACCACCTCTCTGCAACGCAGCTCTGTGGTGCTTACTGGAGGTAGCTCGTAGGCTAGTTGGCCCCCAGGGACCCTCAGGACTCAAGGGGACTTAATCCCCCAATTTACAACGCGCCAGGGGGCGCGTTTGCACAGTGGTGCAGGGAGGGGGTGGGGTCTGATGTGATAAGTGTGCAAACGCACCCTGTGGCGCGTTTAAAGTTGGGGGATTAAGTCCCCTTGAATCCTGAGGGTCCCTGGGGGCCAACTAGCCCACCATGTACCTCCAGTAAGCGCCACAGAGCTGCGTTGCAGAGAGGTGGTCCGAGGCCTCGCCCCTTTTTACACCTCTCTGCAACACAACACTGTGGCGCTTACTGGACATACCTGGTGGGCTAGTTGGCCCCCAGGGACCCTCAGGATTCAAGGGGACTTAATCCCCCAACTTTAAACGCGCCACAGGGCGTGTTTGCACACTTGTCACATCAGGAGGTCCTAACTATAACTACCTACTAGGTAATTCACTGTTAAAAATCAAAGGTTAATGTAACGTTATAGCTGGGTGAATTTGTCAATGACAACAATGTTTTGAAATAAAAATATAAACCACACAGAAATTCACCAGTTCTAGTTAGCAGCACTAACTATAACTTGCACCCCGCCATGCACTGCTTATGACATCACTCATGACATGTTCTATGACATCATCCAATGAGTGTGCTAGTTTGTTTTACAGTTTACATAGTGGCAGTTAAGTACTATATTACGTGTGTACATAATTGTGTACAGCCTGGGTCCAGCTAATGGGTGTAACTGTTTACAAAACACATGTTCTCCTGATGCACAAGAGGTGAGTAGAGGCATTGACCACGTTATACATTTTTGTATTCAAGAGGAGGTCTGTGTGCAGGTGACAGTGGACTTGTGTTCATAATGTTCCACACAAGTTTCTTTGGTTCTGTAGAGAAGGTTTTCAACAGGAGTAAGATTCTACATAGTAGATACTAACTTTTGTAACTAGCCATGAGTCATTAGACAGACTTGTGTCCGCATGACAATTTCTACTCAACATAGAAGACTGTGTGCACCAGGTCCTAACCTATGTACATGTGCTTGTTTTATTTGAAAAGATGGTCTGTCAAGTTATCACCACAGTATGAACAGTAAGGTAGTATGATGTTTAGCACATTCAGATCTTGGTTATTTTTTTTATCAAAGTGTCTTTTTCTTTTTTTACAACTGTTGCATAGAGTGTACACTGTTCTTAGTGAATACTTTTTAATACTCTGTGATGCATTTCTCATGAAAGTTTCACTGCTTGCAAACAGTGTGGTATACAGTAAACTCTCCATAGAGTAAGCACCGTTCTCTACTGATATCAACTTCATTCCTCAATGTAAGTTCGGTGAGTTTCAGGTTCGATACAGATAAAAGCTGTCCACAGTAGGTCATTTGTTTTGGAACCGACATTCACTATATTCGGAACTTGGCTTTCTCTGAACAGTTGTATACAGATTGAACAACATAGTTAATGAGGGTTTCCTATATATCGGTGGTTGATTGTTCATGTGAACTATACTAGCTGTAAAGTGTGTGGTACAGGGTCAATGCTGCACATAACGCATGCTTTCTATACCCAAGGGAGTTGTATCTGTGATGGCAGTAATGATGGCTGATATTCTCCCGAGTACTTTGTACTTACTGTCAGGCCTCTAATGCCATAGTCATTTATAGAGTAATATGCAGGAAAACGAAGCTTGAACGATGCCATCAGTGAAGTCATCAGTGACAGAATTTGAGATGTCATAAATGATCTCATAGAACTCGTCATGAGTGATGTCGTATGCGAGGTCACAAGCAGTGCATGGCGGGGAGCAAGTTATAGTTAGTGCTGCTAACTAGAACTGGTGAATTTCTGTGGTTTTTTTTTTAGTTCAAAACTAATGTTCTCATTAACAAATTCACTTAACTAGAGCGTTACTTTAACCTTTGGTTTTTCCAGTGATTTTCTACTTTTTTTATTTTTAATGAAAACAGATCTTTTTAATCACACCCAACTATAACATTTCTTTTTTTCTGTGAATTTCTAGTTTTTTTTTTAGTATAAAGTAATACTTAATTACCATACGTAAATGCAATCCTCCTACCCTGTCACGCACGGGGGCCAAGCCCAACATTCAGCCAGCCGTGCGCAGGGGGGGTTTGCCACAGTGCCTGGCCCTGGGAGCCCCACCCCCCAGGGTCTTTTGTAGGTCGAGCGCTGCTCTGCGAGGCATGCTGTATTGGAGTATGGACTTGAAGCTCTGCCACACCCTGTCCATATTTTTCGTTGGCTTGTGTCAGTGTCCTTTGTAAATGCTGGCTTCTGATTGGTTAGAATGCTTGTTAGTCCCTCCATAGTACCGCCTTGTCTTCATTTGTAACCTTCCATGAGGACTGGCCCTTTTACTTCTGTTTTTACACGGTATGTCTTCTTAAGTCTGTAAGCACTATTTTTTTTTTTTTTTTAGGAGTTTCTCCTACTGCAGACACGACGTGCTTTTCTGCAACATTCAGCAGGCGGTCACTTTCCAAGCAGCCCGGGACAACGGCAGCCACTTCTTTGAAGTGAAATAGGTCTCGCATTTACAAGAGTTTGAGCTATTGGCATTGTGAATGACGATGCCTTTTATTTATGTGTTAATTATCAAAACGGATAAATAAAAGACATTGCCATTTACAATACCAATAGCTTAAACTCTCGCAAATGCGAGACCTATTGCATTGCAAATGCTTGTATTTTGAAGAGGTGTGGATGCTCCGGGAGAAATTAGCGTAGTATTAGTCTTTGGCGGTGTGGCAATTTTTCCGAGCAGTTAGATAAAAAGCTGGCCTTTCTCGGGCTGCCTGTGAACTAAAGTTTCAGCTTAAAGGACCCTTTCGTTTTACAACACTTCACACACGCTGGTTTAATCGCTTTAAAGAAGGGCGTCAGGCATTTCTCGTTTCATCAGTCAGGTGGGTATGTTAGCCAAGGTGCAGCTCCTGTGGGGTGCCCGTGCTGTATATTGATGGCGTGGATACGCACCGCCACGACCCTTTCGGTTGGACTCGGAGTCCTTGCGTGCCGCCAACACTCAGTCGTGCCTGACGTTGCACGAGAGGTGACAGCGCTGCTATTCTGGCCTCCCTCGCTCATACTAATGGAATCCAGTATGAAACGAGGGGGTCTCACGAGGGGCGATACATCCTGGGACATGCAATTCGTTTTATTTGACAAGGATACTTGCACAGCTATGAGAGATGGTGGTTCTGAGAAGAAAGTTGAAAGCAACTCTGTCTTTAGAGTGAAACATTATTCTGAACTTTTGCTCGGAATCATCAGTTCGAAAAATTGGTGTTTGCTCATTAAGAGTACACTTACCTACAGCTACTGTAAGTACGCCCGTTGAATCTGGCTGGGGTGAAAACCTTTTCATAAATCGCATGGAAGGCAGTGGCGTCTTCAGTAGACAATTCTTTCAATACACCTTTCCTAATGCACATTAAAGCCGATGGTTTGTAGCATTTTTAATGGCCATATTAGTATTATTTGATGTTTATTTCAAATAAATGGACACCATGCATTTGTGTATTACAGAATCACGGCTAGTACACCAGTTTAGTCGACAGCATGTTTTTAATATAAGAAGTTCCTTCTGGCAGATGAGCGCTGCCAGGGCCAGGCCCATTCCTGTCCTGCCGTGGCCCTCACTGCCAATGTGGTGAGGATTGTTCCCTGTTCCTTCCCTGAAAAGAGGGGTTTCAGGGCCTACTCTTACGTCTCCCTAATTGCCATCATGTCCCATGTAGTAATGTTTACAAAGCTCACTCAACAAACACAACTGGCACTAATTGACATGCGTCGCTAGTATGCAGTTGTGTCATGTTACGTTATAGATCTTGTGAAGGATGAGGCTATATTTGCCCAGTCGAGCGGACTACCTGTTGGCCACAGTTTGGAAACCCAACTACCTTGGGTACCCCAACTATTGAGCTATTTTACTGCCCCCGCAGCTCTTTTGCCACCTCTCCCTGCAACTAGTGGAAAGTGTGGGTGTCCTGCCACACAGTACAGCAAGATCACACGGCTGGAAGGTGACAACGCAGAATAGGAATAAATACAGCTCTCACATTGACTGAAGTGTGTGCTTCTCGCACAGTTGTATGCTCAGGTCCCCCATAACACCCTCTCCTGAAGTGCACACATTTTTTAACAAGCTCCTCCCCCCAGGCATTTGTGTATGTGCTTTTTTAAAATCCATTTTGCCATAAAATACCAACGTTAAAGTTTGTTGTTGATTCTGCTGCATGAGGGGAGGGAGGACCAGACAGGTAGAAGGCACGTTTTCGACTCTTCTTGGAAAACAAACATGTTGCTTTAATTTAAAACTTTAGTAAAACTCCAACAAGCAGCTATTTTATTTGTTTGAAGGTCGAGTTTAGCCTCCACACTTGTATCGAAAGCATTTGACATTGTCATTGCCATTTTAAATGCAGTAGGGCAGTGTTTATTAAATTTTTGACTTCTGTGGAACCTCACTGAATCATTACTGGATCCTAAGGACCCCCACTGAATCATTATTGGAATCCAGGGACCCCCACTGACTAATTACTGAAAGCCAGGGACCCCAGTCTAAGAATGTTTGATAATTTCGACAGCAAAATGATGCATGGAAAATACAAAAGCAAAGCATTAATCAAACATATATATACACAAATGATGAAATATTCTATTTAATTCACAAATATATGTATATGTATATATATATATATATATATATATATATATATATATATATATATATATATATATATATATATATATATATATATATATATATATATATATATATATATATATATATATATATATATATATGGTCAAGCGTTTCTAAATTAAATGTAGTGGGGGGGAAAGAGTAGCCCTCCTTCTCAAGCCTCTTTAGACACTGGGGACCCCATCCCCCAGGGCTGTGCATTTAATTAAGGGGAGGGAAGCATAGCCCCCTCCCTGACCTGTTATCGCCCCGGAGACCCCAACCCCTGGGGCCACTCGATTAAATAAAGAGGAGCCACGTGGCCCCCCTCCCCAACCCTGGTTAGACCCTGGGGAACCATCCCCCAGGGCCACTCTTTTAAATAAAGGGGAGAGGGGGGTGCTTGTAGCCCTCCCCCCCTCCCAGATTTTGGCCCAGAGGACCCCCATCTCCTTGGGCCTGGCATTGTTTTGAAGGCGAGGGTGGGGGCTCTGGGGACCCCCATCCTCTGGGGCCTGGCAGCATTTTGAAGGGGGTGCACGTGCCCCGCCCCCCCCCCCCGGGGCAATTTCGGCCCGGGTATCCCATCCACTGGGGCCCGGCATTGCTACCACGGGCAGGAGCAATCTTTTGATCTGTTTCCCTGCCCGCATAACTGCCTGCCACGGTCATAGAGGGTGCTCAGAAGTAGCCAGCGCCTGTATGGAGTGCTTTACAAAAACAACTAAATTAAATACAAATACACCTTAGGTTATACTTCATTGGCACTGTACCCAAATTCATGCTTAGCAGATCTGCATGTCAAACTTCTGTAACTTGCTGCCTTATTCCCCCAGAGTTACCTTCAAAGCCGAGATCGGCTCCATGCTGCAGTAGGACCTCAGCTGCACGCACCAGTCCAAGCTCAGCTATCTTCAGCATCGAGTAACTCACTCCTTCCTGATAAAACGGCGATGGGGCCTCCCTCTGCAACACGTTGTGGAGAACTTGGATCTTAGCAGCATCTTCACCAGGGCAGCTGTCAGAATTGGAGAACATACCATATCCTCTTTTAGAGTGTTAAATGCAAATCTAAAGCGTCTGCTAGACATTGAAGAAAGATGCTGCCTGTTCACCAAGCACTTGGTGCTCTGACTGAAGCCCAGGAGGGAAGGAATCGGTGTAAAGTAAAGACGACGTGAATGAAATGCAGCTCTCTTATGTAGTACAACGTACGCACAAGGATTACACTACGCTGCAGCACAAGAATGTGTTGATATATTAACTTACAGAGTGAACATGTGTCACGGATACAAATCAGGTGTGTAGCTTGGTTTCACATGTCTGTTACCTTAGCGTGGCCTGGTACAATACATAGATTAACACACACAAACATAAGCCCACTAGGTCATGCATAAAAAGGAGGGCGCGGTGTCCACTGCTCAGGGAGATGTACTTAGTAGTCACTTCACATTTTGTACCATGTGATTACAGGACCTCTGTCAAAGAACAAAGTGAGAAACAAAATCAGTTTCCCACGAAAAACAAGGTAAGAACACCTGGTCTGTGGGTTGACCGATCATAATCAGAGTTTGGGGTCTCAAGAATAACAAAGAAAACGGAGCACCCAGAATACTGTGTGTTCAGGTGGTCTTTCCCACCCTCTCTGCACTCCCTCCATCACCTCAGGTAGTGTATGCAACTAACAAACAGAAAGGAGACCGTGCCTTGAAGCTGCCACGGTGGGCACTCCAGCTAGAACAGGGGCATGCTGCTCTTATAATATGCCGCCATTTCCCATTCTCATCCTGCCTACGTACGTGGAGGTCAGTGGACCAGGAGTGACACGTGTAGCGTAGGAGCACTGGCTTTGAGCAACACACATGAAGAGTTAAGGATACTGCTTGTGCAGGCATGCAGCGGCAATATGGACAACCACCAACATGTCCCGAGATGGAGCTACCGACTGAGAGCAACACCTGTGTAATGGAGCTATGGACCACAAGCAACACGTGGGTAGTGACTAAGATACATACCGTGAGCACTTTACATACAGCAAAGGAGATATGGACCACGAGCAACAAGTGCAGCGACTAACATACATACTGTGAGCAGCTTACATACAGCGAAGGAGATATGGACCACGAGCAACAAGTGCAGCGACTAACATACATACCGTGAGCAGCTTACATACAGCGACAGAGATATGGACCACGAGCAACAAGTGCAGCGACTAACATACATACTGTGAGCAGCTTACATACAGCGACCGAGATATGGACCACGAGCAACAAGTGCAGCGACTAACATACATACTGTGAGCAGCTTACATACTGCAACGGAGATATGGACCACAAGTAGCAAGTGTAGCGACTAACATACATACTGTGAGCAGCTTACATACAGCGACCGAGATATGGACCACAAGCAACACGTGGGTAGTGACTAAGATACATACCGTGAGCACTTTACATAGAGCGAAGGAGATATGGACCACGAGCAACAAGTGCAGCGACTAACATACATACCGTGAGCAGCTTACATACAGCGACAGAGATATGGACCACGAGCAACAAGTGCAGCGACTAACATACATACCGTGAGCAGCTTACATACAGCGACCGAGATATGGACCACAAGTACCAAGTGTAGCGACTAACATACATACTGTGAGCAGCTTACATACAGCGACCGAGATATGGACCACAAGTAACAAGTGTAGCGACTAACATACATACTGTGAGCAGCTTACATACAGCGACCGAGATATGGACCACAAGTACCAAGTGCAGCGACTAACATACATACTGTGAGCAGCTTACATACAGCGACCGAGATATGGACCACAAGTACCAAGTGCAGCGACTAACATACATACTGTGAGCAGCTTACATACAGCGACCGAGATATGGACCACAAGTAACAAGTGTAGCGACTAACATACATACTGTGAGCAGCTTACATACAGCGACCGAGATATGGACCACAAGTAACAAGTGTAGCGACTAACATACATACTGTGAGCAACTTACATACAGCGACCGAGATATGGACCACAAGTAACAAGTGCAGCGACTAACATACATACTGTGAGCAGCTTACATACAGCGACCGAGATATGGACCACAAGCAACAAGTGCAGCGACTAAGATACATACCGTGAGCAGATTACATACAGTGACGGAGATATGGACCACAAGCAACACGTGGGTAGTGACTAAGGTACATACCGTGAGCACTTTACATACAACGACAGATCTGGACCACGAGCAACAAGTGCAGCGACTAACATACATACTGTGAGCACTTTACATACAACGACAGATATGGACCACGAGCAACAAGTGCAGCGACTAACATACATACTGTGAGCAGCTTACATACAGCGACCGAGATATGGACCACAAGTAACAAGTGCAGTGACTAACATACATACTGTGAGCAGCTTACATACTGCAACGGAGATATTGACCACAAGTAACAAGTGTAGCGACTAACATACATACTGTGAGCAGCTTAAATACTGCAACGGAGATATTGACCACAAGTAACAAGTGTAGCGACTAACATACATACTGTGAGCAGCTTACATACAGCGACCGAGATATGGACCACAAGTAACAAGTGTAGCGACTAACATACATACTGTGAGCAGCTTACATACATCGACGGAGATATGGACCACAAGCACCATGCGTGCAGTGACTAACATACATACTGTGAGCAGCTTACATACAGCGACCGAGATATGGACCACAAGTAACAAGTGCAGCGACTAAGATACATACTGTGAGCAACTTACATACAGCGACCGAGATATGGACCACAAGTAACAAGTGCAGCGACTAAGATGCATACTGTGAGCAGCTTACATACATCGACGGAGATATGGACCACAAGCACCATGCGTGCAGTGACTAACATACATACTGTGAGCAGCTTACATACTGCAACGGAGATATGGACCACGAGCAACAAGTGTAGTGACTAAGATACATACCGTGTGCAGCTTACATACAGCGACAGAGATATGGACCATAAGCAACAAGTGCAGCGACTAAGATACATACCGTGTGCAGCTTACATACAGCGACAGAGATATGGACCATAAGCAACAAGTGCAGCAACTAAGATACATACCGTGAGCAGCTTACATACGGTGGCGGAGATCTGGACCACGAGCAACAAGTGCAGCGACTAAGATACATACTGTGAGCAGCTTACATACGGCGACCGAGATATGGACCACAAGCAACAAGTGCAGCGACTAACATACATACCGTGAGCAGCTTACATACAGCGACCGAGATATGGACCATAAGCAACAAGTGCAGCGACTAACATACATACTGTGAGCAGCTTACATACTGCAACGGAGATATGGACCACAAGCACCATGCGTGCAGTGTCTAAGATATGTACTGTGAGCAGCTTACATACAGCAATGGAGATATGGACCATGAGCAACAAGTGTAGCTAGCGACTAACATACATACTGTGAGCAGCTTACATATGGCGACGGAGATATGGACCACAAGCAGCAAGTGAAGCGACTAATATAC
This sequence comes from Calotriton arnoldi, assembly GCA_963921515.1. Lineage (NCBI taxonomy): Eukaryota > Metazoa > Chordata > Amphibia > Caudata > Salamandridae > Calotriton > Calotriton arnoldi. The sequence goes on from CAWUFW010005354.1 coordinate 1,159,712, forward strand.
ATACCATGAGCAGCTTACATACAGCAATAGAGATATGGACCACAAACAACAAGTGAAGCAACTAAGATACATACTGGGAGCAGCTTACATACAGCGACGGAGATATGGACCATGAGCAACAAGTGTAGTGAATAAGATACATACTGGGAGCAGCTTACATACAGCGAAGGAGATATGGAGCATGAGCAACAAGTGTAGCTAGCGACTAACATACATACTGTGAGCAGCTTACATATGGCGACGGAGATATGGACCACAAGCAGCAAGTGAAGCGACTAATATACATACCGTGAGCAGCTTACATACAGCAATAGAGATATGGACCACAAACAACAAGTGAAGCAACTAAGATACATACTGGGAGCAGCTTACATACAGCGACGGAGATATGGACCATGAGCAACAAGTGTAGTGAATAAGATACATACTGGGAGCAGCTTACATACAGCGAAGGAGATATGGACCATGAGCAACAAGTGTAGTGAATAAGATACATACTGGGAGCAGCTTACATACAGCGACGGAGATATGGACCATGAGCAACACGTGTAGTGAATAAGATACATACTGGGAGCAGCTTACATACAGCGAAGGAGATATGGACCACGAGCAACAAGTGAAGCGACTAAGATACATACTGCAAGCAGCTTAAATACTGCAACGGAGATATGGACCATGAGCAACAAGTGTAGCTAGCGACTAACATACATACTGTGAGCAGCTTACATATGGCGACGGAGATATGGACCACAAGCAGCAAGTGAAGCGACTAATATACATACCATGAGCAGCTTACATACAGCAATAGAGATATGGACCACAAACAACAAGTGAAGCAACTAAGATACATACTGGGAGCAGCTTACATACAGCGACGGAGATATGGACCATGAGCAACAAGTGTAGTGAATAAGATACATACTGGGAGCAGCTTACATACAGCGAAGGAGATATGGAGCATGAGCAACAAGTGTAGCTAGCGACTAACATACATACTGTGAGCAGCTTACATATGGCGACGGAGATATGGACCACAAGCAGCAAGTGAAGCGACTAATATACATACCGTGAGCAGCTTACATACAGCAATAGAGATATGGACCACAAACAACAAGTGTAGTGAATAAGATACATACTGGGAGCAGCTTACATACAGCGAAGGAGATATGGACCATGAGCAACAAGTGTAGTGAATAAGATACATACTGGGAGCAGCTTACATACAGCGACGGAGATATGGACCATGAGCAACAAGTGTAGTGAATAAGATACATACTGGGAGCAGCTTACATACAGCGAAGGAGATATGGACCACGAGCAACAAGTGTAGTGAATAAGATACATACTGGGAGCAGCTTACATACAGCGACGGAGATATGGACCATGAGCAACAAGTGTAGTGAATAAGATACATACTGGGAGCAGCTTAAATACAGCGAAGGAGATATGGAGCATGAGCAACAAGTGTAGTGAATAAGATACATACTGGGAGCAGCTTACATACAGCGACGGAGATATGGACCATGAGCAACAAGTGTAGTGAATAAGATACATACTGGGAGCAGCTTAAATACAGCGAAGGAGATATGGAGCATGAGCAACAAGTGTAGTGAATAAGATACATACTGGGAGCAGCTTACATACAGCGACGGAGATATGGACCATGAGCAACAAGTGTAGTGAATAAGATACATACTGGGAGCAGCTTAAATACAGCGAAGGAGATATGGAGCATGAGCAACAAGTGTAGTGAATAAGATACATACTGGGAGCAGCTTACATACAGCGACGGAGATATGGACCATGAGCAACAAGTGTAGTGAATAAGATACATACTGGGAGCAGCTTAAATACAGCGAAGGAGATATGGAGCATGAGCAACAAGTGTAGTGAATAAGATACATACTGGGAGCAGCTTACATACAGCGACGGAGATATGGACCATGAGCAACAAGTGTAGTGAATAAGATACATACTGGGAGCAGCTTACATACAGCGAAGGAGATATGGACCATGAGCAACAAGTGTAGTGAATAAGATACATACTGGGAGCAGCTTACATACAGCGAAGGAGATATGGACCATGAGCAACAAGTGTAGTGAATAAGATACATACTGGGAGCAGCTTACATACAGCGACGGAGATATGGACCATGAGCAACAAGTGAAGCGACTAAGATACATACTGTGAGCAGCTTACATACAGCGACGGAGATATGGACCATGAGCAACAAGTGTAGTGAATAAGATACATACTGGGAGCAGCTTACATACAGCGACGGAGATATGGACCATGAGCAACAAGTGTAGTGAATAAGATACATACTGGGAGCAGCTTACATACAGCGAAGGAGATATGGACCACGAGCAACAAGTGAAGCGACTAAGATACATACTGCAAGCAGCTTAAATACTGCAACGGAGATATGGACCATGAGCAACAAGTGTAGCTAGCGACTAACATACATACTGTGAGCAGCTTACATATGGCGACGGAGATATGGACCACAAGCAGCAAGTGAAGCGACTAATATACATACCATGAGCAGCTTACATACAGCAATAGAGATATGGACCACAAACAACAAGTGAAGCAACTAAGATACATACTGGGAGCAGCTTACATACAGCGAAGGAGATATGGACCACAAGCAGCAAGTGAAGCGACTAACATACATACTGTGAGCAGCTTACACAAACAGCGAAGGAGATATGGACCACAAGCAACAAGTGCAGCGACTAAGATACATACTGTGAGCAGCTTACATACAGCGAAGGAGATATGGACCACAAGCAGCAAGTGAAGCGACTAACATACATACTGTGAGCAGCTTAAATACTGCAACGGAGATATGGACCACAAGCACCATGCGTGCAGTGACTAAGATATTTACTGGGAGCAGCTTACCGACGGCGATATGGACCACGAGCAACATGCGTGCAGTGTCTAAGATATTTACTGGGAGCAGCTTACCGACGGCGATATGGACCACGAGCAACATGCGTGCAGTGTCTAAGATATTTACTGGGAGCAGCTTACCGACGGCGATATGGACCACGAGCAACATGCGTGCAGTGTCTAAGATATTTACTGGGAGCAGCTTACCGACGGCGATATGGACCACGAGCAACATGCGTGCAGTGACTAAGAAGCATATTGGGAGCAGCTTACCGACGGCGATATGGACCACGAGCAACATGCGTGCAGTGTCTAAGATATTTACTGGGAGCAGCTTACCGACGGCGATATGGACCACGAGCAACATGCGTGCAGTGTCTAAGATATTTACTGGGAGCAGCTTACCGACGGCGATATGGACCACGAGCAACATGCGTGCAGTGTCTAAGATATTTACTGGGAGCAGCTTACCGACGGCGATATGGACCACGAGCAACATGCGTGCAGTGACTAAGAAGCATATTGGGAGCAGCTTACCGACGGCGATATGGACCACGAGCAACATGCGTGCAGTGTCTAAGATATTTACTGGGAGCAGCTTACCGACGGCGATATGGACCACGAGCAACATGCGTGCAGTGTCTAAGATATTTACTGGGAGCAGCTTACCGACGGCGATATGGACCACGAGCAACATGCGTGCAGTGACTAAGAAGCATATTGGGAGCAGCTTACCGACGGCGATATGGACCACGAGCAACATGCGTGCAGTGTCTAAGATATTTACTGGGAGCAGCTTACCGACGGCGATATGGACCACGAGCAACATGCGTGCAGTGTCTAAGATATTTACTGGGAGCAGCTTACCGACGGCGATATGGACCACGAGCAACATGCGTGCAGTGACTAAGAAGCATATTGGGAGCAGCTTACCGACGGCGATATGGACCACGAGCAACATGCGTGCAGTGTCTAAGATATTTACTGGGAGCAGCTTACCGACGGCGATATGGACCACGAGCAACATGCGTGCAGTGTCTAAGATATTTACTGGGAGCAGCTTACCGACGGCGATATGGACCACGAGCAACATGCGTGCAGTGACTAAGAAGCATATTGGGAGCAGCTTACCGACGGCGATATGGACCACGAGCAACATGCGTGCAGTGTCTAAGATATTTACTGGGAGCAGCTTACCGACGGCGATATGGACCACGAGCAACATGCGTGCAGTGTCTAAGATATTTACTGGGAGCAGCTTACCGACGGCGATATGGACCACGAGCAACATGCGTGCAGTGACTAAGAAGCATATTGGGAGCAGCTTACCGACGGCGATATGGACCACGAGCAACATGCGTGCAGTGTCTAAGATATTTACTGGGAGCAGCTTACCGACGGCGATATGGACCACGAGCAACATGCGTGCAGTGTCTAAGATATTTACTGGGAGCAGCTTACCGACGGCGATATGGACCACGAGCAACATGCGTGCAGTGACTAAGAAGCATATTGGGAGCAGCTTACCGACGGCGATATGGACCACGAGCAACATGCGTGCAGTGTCTAAGATATTTACTGGGAGCAGCTTACCGACGGCGATATGGACCACGAGCAACATGCGTGCAGTGACTAAGAAGCATATTGGGAGCAGCTTACCGACGGCGATATGGACCACGAGCAACATGCGTGCAGTGACTAAGAAGCATATTGGGAGCAGCTTACATACAGCAATGGAGATAAGGACATCGAGCGACAAGTGTACTGATGGCGATGAATAGCAGAAGATTAGTGGTGGAGACATGGAGTAACCAGGAACATCACTGGTGCACGATGAGCAGTTATAGATTCTTGTACCGAGACCACGGCTGCCTTCAGATTACCCGCGCCTTGGTGCTGTTACCTTAGCATGTTTTCTGCTCCCTCATGCCTCTCGGGGTCCAGTATTCCCAGCGCCGCCAAGATCTCATCCACCAGGGGCTGATACTCGAAGATGATTCTGCGGAAGCCATGCAGAAACGGCATAACGCAGACTTGTGTAAGAACCATTCACAGTCAGTATCTTCCTTCGGCAACACTCATCCCGATCTGGAAAAAGAAACCAAACACAGTCACTGGGAATCTAAAATTGTGTACCACGTGGGTGATGCATTACAGCTAATGGAGGACCTTAGTGTGAACAGCCTGCCTCATGCCAGCCAGCCTGCATGCTGGAAAACTACCACTTCATATGCATATCCCTCCCGAGGTCCTTACAATGTTTCGACACTCGTCATTACAAAAATACTGTTCGTTATTGACTGATAATGATTGGACTTCTGACACAGCAATCATACTGTATTGTAAAGGACTGCTAATGCCTTACAACGTTGTAAAGCGTTCTGATACCCGTGTGTCTTGCCAGTGCCATATAAAACTCTTTAAACAAAATAAATAAAAATAATGGTGTTAAGGATAATGAAGGAATTAAGCAGAAAACGTTTCAGAAGGAGATGCAGAAGCTGGAAGGAGTGTCATCAGGAGCTCCTGCATGTCCAAATACTGCATGGGTGCTGCATGGGTGCTGCCTGTGGCAGGGAAGGGGGATGCCCTTGCCTGCCACATGCTGTACTTGGACATCAGGTGGAGCTCTGCGGATAGCAGTGCCTGTGGTAAGACACTCCCCCCGCCTGCCTCATGTAGCACTATCGCAATACTTGGACATCAGGTGGAGCTCTGCGGATAGCAGTGCCTGTGGTAAGATAGCCCCCTTGCCTGCCTCATGTAGCTCTGCGGATAGCAGTGCCTGTGGTAAGACAGCCCCCCCCCCTGCCTCATGTAGCACTATCGCAGTACTTGGCCATGCAGGTGGAGCTCTGCGGATAGCAGTGACTGTGGTAAGACAGCCCCCCTGCCTTCCTCATGCAGCATTACTGCAATACTTGGCCATGCAGGTGGAGCCTGTGGATAGCAGTGACTGTGGTAAGACAGCCCCCCTGTCTGCCACATGCAGCATTACTGCAGTACTTGGCCATGCAGGTGGAGCCTGTGGATAGCAGTGCCTGTGATAAGACAGCCCCCCTGCCTGCCTCATGTAGCATTATCGCAGTACTTGGCCATGCAGGTGGAGCTCTGTGGATAGCAGTGCCTGTGGTAAGACAGCCCCCCCCCCGCCTGAGTCATGTAGCATTATCGCAGTACTTGGCCATGCAGGTGGAGCTCTGCGGATAGCAGTGCCTGTGGTAAGACAGCCCCCCTGCCTGCCACATGCAGCATTACTGCAGTACTTGGCCATGCAGGTGGAGCTCTGTGAATAGCAGTGCCTGTGGTAAGACAGTCCCCCCGCCTGCCTCATGTAGCACTATCGCAGTACTTGGCCATGCAGGTGGAGCTCTGCGGATAGCAGTGCCTGTGGTAAGACAGCCCCCCTGCCTGCCACATGCAGCATTACTGCAGTACTTGGCCATGCAGGTGGAGCTCTGTGGATAGCAGTGCCTGTGGTAAGACAGTCCCCCCGCCTGCCTCATGTAGCACTATCGCAGTACTTGGCCATGCAGGTGGAGCTCTGTGGATAGCAGTGCCTGTGGTAAGACAGCCCCCCTGCGAGCCTTACTGCAGTGTTTGGCTATCTGCAGAACTCCATCTGCAGACCTCGGAGTTCTAGCTAGAGCGCCTATCCTCCACAACAATGCACCTACCGGTGTTCTTTAAATGAAATACTATACCAGTAGTCTGCTCTCCAGAAAGCTCCAACTGCATGCCTATCGACCCATGTCTATGCTTAGGTATACACAGAGCGTTAACACTGCTCCTAGAACACCCATTGCCTCTACCGACGCACCACTATTCCACCACTCTGTTATCCACAGGGCGCTACCGCAGGTCTATCGCCACACCCCACCCCACGCACCACTATTTCACCACTCAGTTAAGGGATTCACCGGGCTCTACTGCAGATCTATTGCCCCACCCCACGCACCACTATTCCACCACTCAGTTAAGGGATTCACTGGGCTCTACTGCAGGTCTATGTCACCACCCCACACACCACTATTCCACCACTCAGTTAAGGGATTCACTGGGCTCTACTGCAGGTCTATGTCACCACCCTACACACCACTATTCCACCACTCAGTTAAGGGATTCACCGGGCTCTACTGCAGGTCTATGTCACCACCCCACACACCACTATTCCACCACTCAGTTAAGGGATTCACCGGGCTCTACTGCAGGTCTATGTCACCACCCCACACACCGCTATTCCACCACTCAGTTAAGGTATTCACCAGGCTCTACTGCAGTTCTATGTCACCACCCCACACACCACTATTCTATTACAGGACCGGAGGCTTCCGATTATGCTTCTCTTTCTATTTATTTGCTACTCACAGCAGCCAATGAAAACGTTTTTGTATGCAAATAAACTACATTCCCCATGATGCTTAGCTTGTACATCACATCCTGTATGACCCTTTCTTTGCTGCTCACGAAGAGTTAAGTGGCTTTCATTATCATACAATATTTGCTGCATGTGCTTATTGCGCTTACTGTTGAATGGACTTTAATGTTTTCAGCCTTGATTGTATGCCACGCGCTATTACACGTTCTGGATTAAACACGCTTCAGCGCTGTTATTGACGGACTCCCGCCGGGAGCTCAGACCTGATAAGTGGCTTTTCGCCCGAGCGGGCAACGCATTTATTAGGCTCCCGCTGGGAGCAGGTACCGCGCTGTCACCAGCAGCGTTATTGATTTACTGCGCGCTCCTCGCGCTTCCCGCTGACGGCTTCCCTAGTTTGCCGGTGCGGTCAATTGAGAGCTTGCATCGCTCCGACGTGCGTAGCCCAATTGGGCAACTTTTTTGGTAGTTTTTGGGCTACGCACGTCGCACGCGCCCCCCCGAGTGCTCCGTAGCTCAATTGAGCAGGGAATTTACTCAGAGCAGTTGTATTTTACGCCTGACTTGGCTGCAATAAGCGTCTGGCCCCCTGGAGTGAGCACACACTCCAAATATTGGTTTTGGCTCTCCCTACGCCCTGTGGGCTACAGTGCATATAGAGCTTTGCTGAGGAGCTAGGTGCCTGATTCTTTCGGTGTGCTGTGGGTTGGCTCCCCCCAGTACTCCTCTGTGTTGGTCCTCATTCTGTTAAGGCTATTTACATATTTCACAGCAATGGATGACTGGGTCAGGTATGAAGACGATGATGTGTACCAAGAGGAAGTGCAAACAACTTCTTTGGAGGACAATATTGTTGAGGCTCTGGACGCTTCTGTCCAAGAGTCCGTCAACCGGGCCATAAAAAAGGCAGTGCCCGGTACTGTGCAGCAGGCTCTGGCTGCTGCGTTGAAACCCATTACTAAACAGTTGGAGAGGTTTGCTAAGCGGCATGGTTATTCGGCACCAGTTGATACTCAAAAGGGCGAGGCATCGGCCGCACCTAAGGCGAAGTCGTGGCCCCATGCGGGTGCGTTAGCAACACTACCTAACCCTGCTACTCCACCCAGCATGGGAGATAAGGTTAAGCGCCAAGACACTGACACTGATACAGATACTACGGGGACTGACACCCCCGAGGAGGAGGTCTCTCCCAAGAAGCGGTCACGAAAGTCAAAGAATGTGGAACATGATCCACCTCAAACCTTGAACACACCCTTTACCTTCAATCCGGCCGACATTGTGCACCCTAGGTCGTCGGATTGAGCACCGGCCCCAGAGGTGGCAGCGTATCTTCACGACAACCTGCGCAGAAGCTTCGATAAGGAAGTGCGTAACAGGTTGCGTTCAGAGTGCCCTAGGCCCGATATTCCCGATAAAGTGGCGGACACGCCGGACATAGACGTCAGCCTCCTTACATTTCTAAAGAAGTTTGCTAAAGACCCCAAAAAGGGAATTGATCGTGCCTGGCGGGGTTGCCAGGACAAACTCCTGGATGTGGCGGGGCCACTGGCCAAAATCTTGGAGATGGCCCTGGAGGCGAAGGAGTCTGGTGCTCCCGTAGATCCCGACGTCTTGGCGGGGTGGACCCAAAGGGCGATCTGTTTGTTGGGGAACGCCAACTGTGCTATCTCCACTGAGAGACGAAAATCGCTCCTCATGCGGATGGACTCTAACTTGACGGAGCTTGCAGCGGCAGAACCGGGCCCTTTGGCAGAGGGTAATCTCTTCGGTGAACGCTTCGTGAAGGACGTTTCCAAATATGTGGGTACATTCACGTCCCTTGACAAGGCCCAATCTGGCATAATGCGGGTTTTCCAGACTGGCCTTTTTAACCGGCCGGGCGAGGCAGAGGACGCTCGCCAGGCCGCCAGTACCATCAAGGTCCTCAGCGAGGAGACTACGGCCGTGGTTGAGGCGAGTGGGATTCCACTCGTGGGGGGTACCTTCTACCCCACCAGACAGCGCTTCAACAGAAGATGCTTCAATAGAGGTGGACATCGAGCGGGCTTCCAAGCCCCAGAGTCTGCAGGTAAGAGTTACGGACAACTTTCTGTTACCCTTGGGGGGTCGTACTCAGTTTTTCTATCACAATTGGGCTCTGATATCACAAGATGCATGGGTTCTACAGACAATTCAGGATTTTCACCTAGAATTTTATCAGACTCCATTTCAGGATATTCCACCCCGGCAACTCTCTTTTTCCCAACTAGAGTGCGATTTTATAGATGCAGAACTCGTCGCATTGCTGCAGAAACACAAGATTGCATATTGCGACGATGGTCCTCGCGGTTTTTGCAGCAATATTTTCTTGGTTCAGAAGAAAGGCGGAGGTAACAGGTTAGTACTGAATCTAAAGGAGTTCAACCATTTCATGACCTACAACCATTTCAAGATGGAGGGCATCCATCTCTTAGCAGATTTGCTGAAGGAAGGAGACTGGATGGTCCGGTTGGATCTGAAAGACGCCTACCTGTTGATTCCTACATTTCCTCCTCACCGCCGTTTCCTACAGTTTCAGTGGCGGAACCGGCGGTTCGAATATTTGGTCCTTCCTTTCGGACTTTCCTCGGCGCCGTGGTGCTTCACCAAGGTGATGAAACCGGTGGTAGCGCACTTACGAGAACATGGTGGTGTATCTGGACGATATACTCATCATGGCACAAACTCCGGCTTTAGCTGCTCAGCATTTGCGCATGACCAGGTCTATTCTTCAAAACTTGGGTTTTGTGATCAACGAACCCAAATCGGCTCTATGTCCCTCTCAGACTATGGACTTTCTGGGGTTCGTCATAGATTCGCAAACGGCCCAGTTGAGCCTTCCCCGCTCCAAATTGAAAGATATCAAGAAGGAGCTTTCCACTCTGTTGTCCAAACAGACGGTCTCATTGCGGGTGATTGCCAGAATCGTGGGTCTTCTGGCATCCTCGATACAAGCGATATTTCCGGGCCCTCTTCACTACAGAGCCCTTCAGAGATTGAAGATTCAACACCTTCGGAAGGGTCTGTCCTACACGGACCGGGTTCCACTTTCCAACGAAGTGCGAGAGGAAATACAGTGGTGGCTGGGCCACGTGGATGCGTGGAACGGCTGAGCCATCTTCGGCTCTCAACCAGAAGTGGTCAGAGTCAGACGCCAGCCGGTGGGGCTGGGGAGCGCGCTGCGGAGATATCTCCACCGGTGGTCGGTGGTCCCTGCGCGAGCTGCACATCAATTGCCTAGAACTGTTGGCGGGGTCGTTCGCGATCCGGACACTCTCTCCCAAACAAGTCTCCTGTTGCATCCTTCTGCGGATGGACAATATATCAGCAGTGAGGTATATCAACAAGTTGGGAGGCACGAGGTCGTCATTACTGGCGGAGATAGCAAAGGACTTCTGGCACTACTGCCGGAGTCATCAGATCTCGGTCGTAGCAGAGTACTTTCCGGGTCAATCCAACATAGTAGCGAATTGGAACTCACGGTACCTCAAAGATTACAGCGACTGGCAACTTCAGCCCCGGATATTCAGTTGGTTACAAGCTGTGTGGGGCACATGCGCGATAGACCTTTTTGCGTCCAGACTGAACCGTCAATTGCAGACGTTTTTCAGCTGGATGCCGGATCCGTTAGCACAAGCGACGGATGCGTTCTCCCAGGACTGGTCCAAAGGTCTGAATTATGCCTTTCCCCCCTTCATCTTGATTCCCAGGGTGACTACACATGTGACCGGTCAACGGGCGGAGGTAATTCTGATAACCCCACTATGGAAGTCGCAGCCCTGGTTCCCAATACTATTGGAGATGAGCTGCGACTTCCCCAGGATGATTCCATGGTCATAGACGATGCTCCAGGGCCCTCATGGATCCGATGGTATCCGATGGTAGTGTCGGGTCAGTTGTCCCTGATGGCCTGGATGCTTTCAGGCAACAATGGGAAATGCCAGGTTTTTCGGAACAGGCTGCGGCCTTCATTAACCAGGCCTGGGCTCCTTCCACCAGGAAGCGATATTCTTCAGCCTGGAAGGGCTGGGTTCGTTGGTGCGTGGAACATGTGGATCCCGTGGGGGCCGAGTTATCCCATGTTGTGAACTTCTTATCGGAGAAAGCGTCCGAGGGTTTGGCGTACTGTTCCGTTAATAATTTTAGGTCCGCCATTTCCGCTGGTCATTCCCAAGTAGATGGCAAGCCTGTGGGCATGCATCCAGTTATTTGTAAACTGTTAAAAGGTATCCGCGTTGCGAATCCTCCCAAGCCAAAGTATTCTTCTTTGTGGGATGTTTCCTTAGTTCTTTCCTTATTTGACAGATGGCCAGATAATAATTTGTTAACTAGGAAACAACTATCGTCTAAGCTCGCTATGTTGCTATGTCTCTCTGCCTGCCGACGCTCATCCGACGTCAAAGCTCTGGATCTTACAGGTAGAGTATTTACTCCGGAAGGAGTTTCCTTTAATATTACTGCCAGAACTAAAACATTCTCAAGAAGTATTGATTATCATGCTTTTCCCACTAATGCAAAGTTGTGTGTGGTTCAATGCCTTAAGGCCTATGAAGATTGTACTAGGTCTATACGACCTGATGGTTCAGTTCAATTGTTGATTGCGTTACAAAAACCCTATAAGCCTGTGTCTGCTGCTACCATAGCCAGATGGTTAAAATCAGTCATGCAAGAAGCTGGTATTGATACCCAGATGTTGGGGCACATTCTGTTCGTGGTGCCATGGCATCTAAAACCTTCATGTTGGGTTCTACCATCCAAGATATTATGAGATCTGCTGATTGGTCTTCTGAGTCTACATTTAAACAATGTTATTATAAACCGGTGGGTGATATAGCTTCAGTTGTGTTGGATAAGCGTTAAACTAGCATAATCAGAAGCCTCCGGTCCTGTAATAGAATAAAAAATTAGCTAGCATTCGCGCCAAGAATTTTCAATTCTATTAAGGATACGGAGGCGAGGATTATCCCACCCGGTTATATTACAATGTTTGTAATGCTTACCCACCCGTATGTATTTTATATTCTGTTTAAGCAGAAGTTACGGGTTTTTTCCTGTTTCTCATTCCTTTCAGGTTCTGAAAAGAAGATGGATTAGAAGTACTTCTGGTTAAGAAGTCGTTTACTTTCCAGTTGGTTCGGTTTCTTCCACGTTGGAGGATGGTTGTTGGACTTGAGTTAATGTTATTGGACTAAAATGTTCGAGCAAAGAAAGAGGCTCAGCTACAAGATATGGTGGCTCTTATAGGGTCATACAGGATGTGATGTACAAGCTAAGCATCATGGGAAATGTAGTTTATTTGCATACAAAAACGTTTTCATTGGCTGCTGTGAGTAGCAAATAAATAGAAAGAGAAGCATAATCCTCGTCTCCGTGTCCTTAATAGAAATGAAAATTGTTGGCGCGAATGCTAGCTAATGTTTTATTCCACCACTCAGTTAAGGGATTCATTGGGCTCTACTGCAGGTCTATGTCACCACCCCACACACCACTATTCCACCACTCAGTTAAGGGATTCACTGGGCTCTACTGCAGGTCTATGTCACACCACCCACACACCGCTATTCCACCACTCAGTTAAGGGATTCACTGGGCTCTACTGCAGGTCTAGGTCACCACCTCACACACCGCTATTAGACCACACAGTTAAGGTATTCACTGGGCTCTACTGCAGGTCTAGGTCATCGCCCCACACACTACTATTTCACCACTCAGTTAAGGGATTCACTGGGCTCTACTGCAGATCTATTGCCCCACCCCACACACCACTATTCCACCACTCAGTTAAGGGATTCACTGGGCTCTACTGCAGGTCTATGTCACCACCCCACACACCACTATTCCACCACTCAGTTAAGGGATTCACCGGGCTCTACTGCAGGTCTATCAATCAATCAATCACAGAATTTGTAAAGCGCACTACTTACCCGTGAGGGTCTCAAGGCGCTAGGGGAAAAAGAAAAGGGGGGGGTGCTGCTACTGGTCGAACAACCAGGTCTTGAGTAGCCTCCTGAAGGTCAACAGGTCTTGGGTCTGTCGTAGGCTTAGTGGAAGGGTGTTCCAGGTCTTGGCGGCGAGGTGGGAGAAGGATCTGCCGCCGGTGGTAGTTCTTTGAATGCGAGGGACGGTGGCGAGGGAGAGGTCGGCGGAGCGGAGTTGGCGGTTGGGGACGTAGAAGAGGAGTCGTCTGTTGAGGTAGGCTGGGCCAGTCTTGTGGAGTGCCTTGTGTGCGTGGATGAGGAGTTTGAAGGAGATTCTCCTGTCGACGGGGAGCCAGTGCAGGTTCCTCAGGTGGGGGTGATGTGGCTGTGGCATGGTACATCGAGGATCAGGCGTGCGGAGGCGTTTTGTATGCGTTGCAGCCGCTTGATGAGCTTGGCCGGGGCTCCCGCGTAGAGGGCGTTCCCATAGTCAAGTCTGCTACTGACGAGGGCCTGGGTGACTGTTCTTCTTGTGTCTGTCGGGATCCACCTGTAGATCTTGCGAAGCATGCGGAGGGTGTTGAAGCAGGAGGATGAGACTGCGTTGACTTGCTTGTCCATGGAGAGCGTTGAGTCGAGGATGACTCCCAGGATGCGTGCGTGGTCGGTGGGTGTCGGGGCTGCTCCCAGCGTCGTTGGCCACCAGGAGTCGTCCCAGGCTGAGGGGTTGGAGCCGAGGATGAGGACCTCTGTCTTCTCCGTGTTCAGTTTTAGTCGGCTGATCTTCATCCAATCGGCGACGGCCTTCATTCCTTCATGGAGGTTGGATTTGGCGGCGAGGGGGTCCTTGGTGAGGGAGAGGATCAGTTGAGTGTCGTCGGCGTAGGAGATTATGTTGAGGTCGTGTTGTCTGGCGATGCGTGCGAGCGGGGTCATGTAGATGTTGAACAGTGTTGGGCTGAGGTCTATGTCACCACCCTACACACCACTATTCCACCACTCAGTTAAGGGATTCGCAGGGCTCTACTGCAGGTCTATCGCCCCACCCACCACTATTCCACCACTCAGTTAAGGTATTCACCGGGCTCTACTGCAGATCTATCGCCCCACCCCACACACCGCTATTCCACCACTGAGTTAAGGGATTCGCAGGGCTCTAACTGCAGGTCTATGTCACCACCCCCACACACGGCGATTCCACCACTCAGTTAAGGGATTCGCAGGGCTCTAACTGCAGGTCTATCGCCCCACCACACACACACCGCTATTCCACCACTCAGTTAAGGGATTCACTGGGCTCTACTGCAGGTCTATTGCCCCACACACTATTCCACCACTCAGTTAAGGTATTCACCGGGCTCTACTGCAGATCTATCGCCCCACCCCACACACCTCTATTCCACCACTCAGTTAAGGTATTCACAGGGCTCTAACTGCAGGTCTATGTCACCACCCCACACACCACTATTTCACCACTAAGTTAAGGGATTCACCAGGCTCTACTGCAGATCTATCGCCCCACCCCACACACCTCTATTCCACCACTCAGTTAAGGTATTCACAGGGCTCTAACTGCAGGTCTATGTCACCACCCCACACACCACTATTTCACCACTAAGTTAAGGGATTCACCAGGCTCTACTGGAGGTCTAGGTCACCACCTCACACACCGCTATTTCACCACTCAGTTAAGGTATTCACAGGGATCTAACTGCAGGTCTATGTCACCACCCCACACACCACTATTTCACCACTAAGTTAAGGGATTCACTGGGCTCTACTGCAGGTCTATGTCACCACCCCACACACCACTATTCCACCACTCAGTTAAGGTATTCACAGGGATCTAACTGCAGGTCTATGTCACCACCCCACACACCACTATTTCACCACTCAGTTAAGGTATTCACCGGGCTCTACTGGAGGTCTAGGTCACCACCCCACACACCACTATTCCACCACTCAGTTAAGGGATTCACCTGGCTCTACTGCAGGTCTATGTCACCACCCCACACACCGCTATTCCACCACTCAGTTAAGGGATTCACCGGGCTCTACTGCAGGTCTATGTCACCACCCCACACACCGCTATTAGACCACACAGTTAAGGTATTCACTGGGCTCTACTGCAGGTCTAGGTCATCGCCCCACACACTATTTCACCACTCAGTTAAGGTATTCACCGGGCTCTACTGAAGGTCTATGTCACCACCCCACACACCACTATTCCACCACTCAGTTAAGGGATTCACCGGGCTCTACTGCAGGTCTATGTCACTACCTCACACACCGCTATTCCATCACTCAGTTCAGGTATTCACCCGGCTCTACTGCAGGTCTATCGCCCCACTCCACGTACCACTATTCCACCACTCAGTTAAGGTATTCACAGGGCTCTAGTGCAGGTCTATGTCACCACCCCACACACCACTATGTTAAGGGATTCACCGAGCTCTACTGCAGATCTATGTCACCACCCCACACACCACTATTCCACCACTCAGTTAAGGTATTCACCGGGCTCTACTGCAGATCTATGTCACCACCCCACACACCACTATTTCACCACTCAGTTACTGGGCTCTACTGCAGGTCTATGTCACTACCTCACACACCGCTATTCCACCACTCAGTTCAGGTATTCACCGGGCTCTACTGCAGATCTATCGCCCCACCCACCACTATTTCACCACTCAGTTAAGGTATTCACTGGGCTCTACTGCAGGTCTATGTCACCACCCCACACACCACTATTTCACCACTCAGTTACTGGGCTCTACTGCAGGTCTATGTCACTACCTCACACACCGCTATTCCACCACTAAGTTAAGGGATTCACTGGGCTCTAACTACAGGTCTATGTCACCAACCCACACACCGCTATTCCACCACTCAGTTAAGGTATTCACCGGGCTCTACGGGAGGTCTATGTCACCACCCCACACGCCACTATTCCACCACTCACTTAAGGGATTCACTGGGCTCTACTGCAGGTCTATGTCACCATCCCACACACAGCTATTCGACCACTCAGTTAAGGGATTCACTGGGCTCTACTGCAGGTCTATGTCACCACCCCACACACCACTATTCCACCACTCAGTTAAGGGATTCACTGGGCTCTACTGCAGGTCTATGTCACCACCCACACACCGCTATTCCACCACTCAGGTAAGGGATTCACTGGGCTCTACCGCAGGTCTATGTCACTACCTCACACACCGCTATTCCACCACTCAGTTCAGGTATTCACTGGGCTCTACTGCAGATCTAGGTCATCGCCCCACACACTACTATTTCACCACTCAGTTAAGGTATTCACCGGGCTCTACTGCAGATCTATTGCCCCACCCCACACACCGCTATTCCACCACTCAGTTAAGGGATTCACCGGGCTCTACTGCAGGTCTATGTCACCACCCTACACACCTCTATTCCACCACTCAGTTAAGGGATTCGCAGGGCTCTAACTGCAGGTCTATGTCACCACCCCACACACCACTATTCCACCACTTAGGTAAGGGATTCACTGGGCTCTACTGCAGGTCTATGGCACTACCTCACACACCGCTATTCCACCACTCAGTTCAGGTATTCACTGGGCTCTACTGCAGGTCTATGTCACCACCCCACACACCACTATTTCACCACTCAGTTACTGGGCTCTACTGCAGGTCTATGTCACTACCTCACACACCGCTATTCCACCACTCAGTTCAGGTATTCACTGGGCTCTACTGCAGGTCTATGTCACCACCCCACACGCCACTATTCCACCACTCACTTAAGGGATTCACTGGGCTCTACTGCAGGTCTATCGCCCCACCACACACACACCGCTATTCCACCACTAAGTTAAGGGATTCACTGGGCTCTAACTACAGGTCTATGTCACCAACCCACACACCGCTATTCCACCACTCAGTTAAGGTATTCACCGGGCTCTACGGGAGGTCTATGTCACCACCCCACACGCCACTATTCCACCACTCACTTAAGGGATTCACTGGGCTCTACTGCAGGTCTATGTCACCATCCCACACACAGCTATTCGACCACTCAGTTAAGGGATTCACTGGGCTCTACTGCAGGTCTATGTCACCACCCCACACACCACTATTCCACCACTCAGTTAAGGGATTCACTGGGCTCTACTGCAGGTCTATGTCACCACCCCACACACCACTATTCCACCACTCAGTTAAGGGATTCACTGGGCTCTACTGCAGGTCTATGTCACCACCCCACACACCGCTATTCCACCACTCAGGTAAGGGATTCACTGGGCTCTACTGCAGGTCTATGTCACCACCCCACACACTGCTATTCCACCACTCAGTTAAGGGATTCACCAGGCTCTACTGCAGATCTATGTCACCACCCCACACACCGCTATTCCACCACTCAGTTAAGGGATTCACCGGGCTGTACTGCAGGTCTATGTCACCACCCCACACACCGCTATTCCACCACTCTTGAAGGTATTCACTGGGCTCTACTGCAGGTCTATGTCACCCCACCCACACACCGCTATTCCACCACTCAGTTAAAGGATTCACCGGACTCTACTGCAGATCTATGTCACCACCCCACACACCACTATTCCACCACTCAGTTAAGGGATTCACCAGGCTCTACTGCAGATCTATGTCACCACCCCACACACCGCTATTCCACCACTCAGTTAAGGGATTCACCGGGCTGTACTGCAGGTCTATGTCACCACCCCACACACCGCTATTCCACCACTCTTGAAGGTATTCACAGGGCTCTACTGCAGATCTATGTCACCACCCCACACACCACTATTCCACCACTCAGTTAAGGGATTCACCGGGCTCTACTGCAGGTCTATGTCACCACACCACTATTCCACCACTCAGTTAAGGTATTCACAGGGCTCTACTGCAGGTCTGTCACCACCCCACACACCACTATTCAACCACTAAGTTAAGGAATTCACCGGGCTCTACTGCAGGTCTATGTCACCCCACCCACACACTGCTATTCCACCACTCAGTTAAGGGATTCACTGGGCTCTACTGCAGGTCTATCGCCGCACACACTACTATTCCACCACTCAGTTAAGGTATTCACCGGGCTCTGCTGCAGATCTATCGCCCCACCCCACACACCACTATTCCACCACTCAGTTAAGGGATTTACCGAGCTCTACTGCAGGTCTATGTCACCACCCCACACACCACTATTTCACCAATCAGTTAAGGTATTCACAGGGCTCTACTGCAGGTCTATGTCACCACCCCACACACCACTATTCCACCACTCTTGAAGGTATTCACCAGGCTCTACTGCAGGTCTATGTCACCACCCCACACACCACTATTCCACCACTCAGTTAAGGGATTCACCGGGCTCTACTGCAGGTCTATGTCACCACCCCACACACCACTATCCCACCACTCAGTTAAGGGATTCACCGTGCTCTACTGCAGGTCTATGTCACCACCCCACACACCTCTATTCCACCACTCAGTTAAGGTATTCACCGGGCTCTACTGCAGGTCTACGTCACCACCCCACACACCACTATTTCACCACTCAGTTAAGGGATTCACTAGGCTCTACTGCAGGTCTATGTCACCACCCCACACACCGCTATTCCACCACTCAGTTAAGGGATTCACCGGGCTCTACTGCAGGTCTATGTCACCACCACACACACCGCTATTCCACCACTCAGTTAAGGTATTCACTGGGCTCTACTGCAGGTCTAGGTCTATGTCATCGCCCCACACACTACTATTCCACCACTCAGTTAAGGGATTAGCAGGTCTCTACTGCAGGTCTATGTCACCACCCCACACACGGTGATTCCACCACTCAGTTAAGGTATTCACCGGGCTCTAACTGCAGGTCCATGTCACCACCCCGCACACCACTATTTCACCACTCAGTTAAGGGATTCACTGGGCTCTACTGCAGGTTTATGTCACCACCCCACACACCACTATTCCACCACTCAGTAAAGGGATTCACTGGGCTCTACTGCAGGTCTATGTCACCACCCCACACACCGCTATTCCACTACTCAGTTAAGGGATTCACTTGGCTCTACTGCAGGTTTATGGCACCACCCCACACACCACTATTTCACCACTCAGTTAAGGGATTCACTGGGCTCTACTGCAGGTTTATGTCACCACCCCACACACCACTATTTCACCACTCAGTTAAGGGATTCACTGGGCTCTACTGCAGGTTTATGTCACCACCCCACACACCACTATTTCACCACTCAGTTAAGGGATTCACTGGGCTCTACTGCAGGTCTATGTCACCCCACCCACACACCGTTATTCCACCACTCAGTTAAGGGATTCACCGGGCTCTACTGCAGGTCTATGTCACCACCACACACACCGCTATTCCACCACTCAGTTAAGGTATTCACTGGGCTCTACTGCAGGTCTAGGTCTATGTCATCGCCCCACACACTACTATTCCACCACTCAGTTAAGGTATTCACAGGGCTCTACTGCAGGTCTATGTCACTACCCCACACACTACTATTCCACCCCTCAGTTAAGGAATTCACCGGGCTCTACTGCAGATCTATGTCACCCCACCCACACACCGCTATTCCACCACTCAGTTAAGGTATTCACCGGGCTCTACTGCAGGTCTATGTCACCACCCCACACACCACTATTCCACCACTCAGTGAAGTTATTCACAGCGCTCTAACTACAGGTCTATCACACCTATAACATACAGCACTTTTTCAGGACTCCACTATCCACACGTCATACCTACGCCGTGGGCCACTGTTTCAGTACACAGCTATCCACAGACCTTAAAAAAAGCATGCCCCAGTTTACCTAGGACATGCATCATAATTCAGTACTAACCACAAAGCTCAAATAATGCTCCTCTATCATCCTTACACCATGCACCGCCTTTCAACTATTCAGCTGTCCATAGAGCTCTGGGAATGCACAGACCTCTCACACGGTACCAGTATCCTAAAGAGTAATATGCGTTAGTGTTGCTATATAGAACCCTCCAACTGCTCTTACACTTGCATTGCAATACTTTCCTCTCTCCATTTTTATAGCTCTGTATCTTAATGCATCTGCTAAAGAGAACCATGTAAAACTCAAGTTCATAGATCTGAATCCAGAAAGGGCCAACTTATATCCATCCAAGTTCAATATCGTGGATTTGTAAATAATATTTTATGGTAATTCCATTTAAAGGTAGTAAAATCCCTAATAATGTGCCCATTATAATTCAACATCTACTCTGAGAAACAGAAGCAGGCGTATGAAGGACTATAGTCTTGCACCCATCACAACAAAGAAGATAAAGGAAGGCCCACAGACATTGTGCTGCCTGTCCCAAATCGATCGAAAATACCAAGATACTTCAAACCTACAAAGAGGACTAATGATAGTCCATTGAATCCACCCCATACCCTTTCACTTCAATCACAACAAAGACAGGGAAGCACCCTTTCATATTGAACCTTCCTCTCCCCAAGAAGATACTAGCATTCTGTTCGGAGCATACACAGCAGCATGGTAACATCACAAAGGTTTCCAAGCAGCAGCTGAAGCATCATACTGAGCCACTCATAAGCTGTTAATGCTTCTGAACACCAACTATGCGTTTCGCAGTCCCTGGAGACCCCATCATAGGTCTGAGGCAGATCCTTACCTCCCTCGGAAGGGGAGCCCACTGTCCTGCGCTGCCAGCATTTTATTGTGTGTGAAGTACACAGGCAGTTAACAGGCCTAGGCAAGAGAAGCAGACTGAAAAGGTAAGAAGGGGGAAATCAGGGTTATCCCCCTTCTAAAATGGCACCCATGATGGGATATCTAGGGAGATGTAACCTTGGAGGTTTAGAAGCTGGTATTGGATCAAGTGCTTATGAAGAGGGGGCGTCAGCTGGTTATTAGGTGTTCAGATTTCTAAAGCCAAGAGGCTCACAAGGCAGTATGGTGTTATCACCAGAAGCTTAGTAGGATTAGCACAGCACACCACAGTTCGCTGAGAGGGTTGTCAAGACAAACTTTAAAGAAGGGTAGCATCAGACGTGGGAGCCATAAGTGGAAGGGAACAACTTCAAGAGGCAAATAATCTGATCAAGGGTTGTAAAGTAGGTGTCATTCCATCAGACAAAAACCTTTATGCAAAGGGGGTGGGGTCATAAAGCCTAAGAAGGAGCAGACTTGTGGGGTGAAGGTTGAGTCAAACCCAGTGACTTTAACAGAGAGGGCTAAACAGATCAACTAGCTTTTAAAGGGCCGGGCTCAAGTCCAGGGCTTTCTCTGCTGTGGGAGGCGAGGCGTCAAGTAAAGGTCTCTCAAAAATTGCATAGATCGTTACATACAGGACTGGAGGCGGATGTACCATTGTTTCGACGTGGGAGTGAAGCGACCCACTTAAGCTGGCAATGTACTGTGACAAAACAGTCCCAAGAACAGGGAGCACCCAATGAGATGGGGCGAAGGCACATAACTAGAAGAGACTTGAACGCATCATGGGCGCAGGGTACTGTTACTAACAGGTTGGAGATTCTACTTGGGTGATGACTGTAAAGCAGCACACAATTCTCAAATATGCAGTCAGTCATCAGGGAGGACCGGGAGCAGTCGCCTAGGATCCACATGGGAAATTTCCCTTGATGCAGGTTTGACTACAGGGGTTTCCCCTCCCCTCCTCCCATGGGGCAAGTAGCTTTGGTATCTAGGGCTTGAAATTAGAGGCCATCAAGTTGTGGAGTGTGGCAGTGCTCACGCCCACACAGTGGTTTACTCTTACCACTAGCTGGTAAGAACGGAGCCCTCTATGTTCTTTTTAGGTCCTGACGAATGCCCTGGACCCAAGCGGGCCATTAAGGCAGAAACATGTTGACCTCTCACATAACGGATAGGGGACATTAATTCCCCCACATACCGTCACTTGATTTTAATATCATATAGTTACCTTTAACATTAAAAACACGATTAAGATAACTATAATGTTTTTTAACCACACTTTTTGTTTATGGGCCCCCACTTAGTTTAGAAGTGCATCCCTGTCGTCAGGTGTATGCCCGCCCTCTATCAAACCAAGGTTTTAGAGGGCGAGGACTGGTCAATGATGAAGCATGACACCAGGTGGTGTGTGAGACCAGTCCGTTACTTTTTGTGAGATGCCTTCACTTACAAATACATCCCAAACCTCGTAGTGGCAATTCAGTTAGGAGCAGCTTTTTGTGGTTAGACTGATGAAGACAGCAGACAAGTCTTCTCAACCTCACGCTTTTATTCTTTATCCTCTTTGCTGATCGTAGCTACAAGAAACGCTGATCCAGTAAGCAGCCAAGCACAGTCATGATGCAAGAGATTAAAATGTCCATGTGTCCACTCACTTGCTGTTCTGGACCAGAGTGCTCGGGGAAAACCCTCCCACAAGAATGAGCATCAACTCTGAATACTGCATCACCTTAGGATGGAAGGGTGATACACTGATCGTCCCTTGTTTAGTCGGAGTGTAAGGGCTTCCACAGCAAAGTTGAGTATACTCAACAGACACCATATCTGAGAGCGGACTCCTGGTGGAACACCATTCTTGACGGTCAAAAATCTGGGAGTATGGCTCGACTCCGCCCTTACTTTTCAGGCCCAAACCAAAGCGGTAGCTGAGACCTGCTTCGGACTCATACGTGGGCTCAAACCAATGTTGGGATTCTTTGACCCCACCATCCGTCAGGTTATTGTCCAGGCCACTATTCTATCTAGGCTGGACTATGCCAGCTCCCTCTACCTGGGGGCACACAAAGCCGAGATTCTCCGCCTACAAAGGGCACAAAATGCTGCGGCCCGGACACTACTCGGCCTGCCGAGAACCTGCCCTACAACCGACGCCATCTGCAGACTGCATTGGCTGCCGGTGGCGAAACGTATCGAGTTCAAAACTCTCTGCATCACCCACAGAATTCTGAACCTTTATTCCCCGGATATCTTGGCGAATCTCCTCTCGCCCTACACACCCACCCGCCAGCTATGCTCAATGGGCCAACACCTGGCCGTTGCCCCCCGGGTGAGGAAAGTCCAAGCGGGAGGACGCTCCTTTCGCGACCTCGCTCCGAAGCTCTGGAACTCACTTCCTGTGAGCATCAGAAGTATCAAAAACCATGCTCTATTCCGTAAAGACATCAAAACACACCTCTTTCCTGCTTAGTTGGTCTCCGGTGCTTCTCCCACAGAGCCTACAACAGTTTGCAGTTTCAGCGCTGGGACGCCCCTTTGCTGGGGCAGCTATGCGCTCTACAAAACCTGTAACATAAGGCAAAATTCTGATTTCTTGATGCATGGCGCGGAGGACAGCCAGGCAGGTTTCAATCTCTGAATCCTTGCTGCATGATATGGATGACTGTCAGGCAGGTTTCAATATTGCTTCTTTATTGGCAGCCTGTGTAGAACAAATATTGTTAGCGGTTTCACAAACCTTTGAATACTACTACTCCATTCATATGCCTCTACTTATAATATATTTTTGGAGTTTTAGATAGACTGACATTGACCCAAGGGCATCAGAGCGCTTTACCTGCGAGCCAGAAGTTGCACATATTTTTTAGGCATGGTAGGTTAAATTATTTGCCAAGAGTCACAGGATGTTGAGCTAAGGTTGGGACTCCAGCCTGGTCCCCCCGTTCCAAAGGCGGCCGCTCTGACCTTTAGACCACTTCGCTTCCCTTCGTAATTTTCTAGGATGGGATCCTGTTGAACATACAAAGAATGTGACATAAAACGCATGAGACGAAAAGAACAGCCATCCTTTTCCTGGGACTTCACGAACTTTCCTCCATAACAACGGACCCTTGTACCATCTCTCACTTTAGTCACAATCCCATGTTGATTTAAGGCTGGAGAATCTTAATTAATTAAAGATTCAAACAGGGAAGCAGCTGGATTTACCTGAGAGTAACCTACATGAATAGCTTGAACAATGTGAAAGGAAACAAATATAAAAATCTCACATGACCATAAAATACACAGCATAAACAAACTGAACAGATTCTCAGTGGTTTCAGTAATGGGTGTTCTAGTTAGTAACATCAGAAGAGCGGGGGCCAGATGGTGCAGCAGACATCTGAACCTGTGGGGTTACACAGATCTCTAGCCTACTGAGTTAATTTTGGGCTTTCCACTAAACGCTTCCATGGGAAAGCAATGCAGAGGGGCCAGTTAAACCAGCACGGACAGTTCTCCACTACAGCTGGACATGTCTCGCTTTAAAAGGGGTTACCAATTGAATTCTAGTACAGTCCAAGCAGGCAGTCAGAAAGTGGGATAGTACAGCCCTTGACTTGCAATATATTTGCAAAGAAAGCTTATTTTTGTGTGCTGCTCACCTTCTGCACTCCTTTCTGGAACCAAGTGTTCTCCATTGAGAGTATCCGTTCAGAAGGGTCAACAGTCAGTCTGGCTCATGCATCAGTCCTCATAGCACCCTGTAGCAAAGACGGTGCTGATCCAGCTGGGTGCAGTCAGTGCAGCGAACAGAGTTTTGACCTGGTTGGTCTTAAGGTGATTTTTGCAGTGCAATGGGCACAATTTGCAACTTTAGAACTCCTGAATAAGTTAATAGCGCGTGATTTCGCCCCCCACCAGAAGTGGTTCAACTTCACACTTTTCACAAAAGGCACCCAAGTGGAAACATCAGTTTCTACTGTTGTTCACAATGCAATATGAATGGTGTGTGAGAGTTTCCAATGCTTGAAAGACGAAAGAAACAAAGCTCAGTGAGGTAAAACATTGCTCATGATCACAATATTTGCCCATGTGAAAACCCGGGACAGAAATCCAGATTAACAGGTAGTAAAACCTACAACTTAGGGACCCAAGTGTGCCCTCTCCTTTGTCACCACGGCTCCTTTGAGTCCATTTCCAGAATATACCCCGACTCCAAATTCCTGAGCTGTTTCTCCCAATCGCCTCCTTTTGTCCTTCTTGGTATACTGGCAATCACACTATATCTCAACTGCTTCTCATCTCCACAATAGGATTTCTGAAAATGTCAGGCCACCGGATAACTTGTGTACGTGTTTCTTCTTGCTCCCACGAGATGACTTATGCAACAAGAGATGAAGCAGTCACTTTGGAACCAATTTGAACAGTGTTTACTGACAAGTTTGGCAGCTAAGATCTGAGCAGGTGCATTGGAGAAAAACGTATCTCCAGATAGATATAAATACTTCACCTACCAATCCACTTAGAATGGTATTCATGAGTAGCAAATAGTTCTATCTAGGACCATTTTATGACTGGTCATTAATGAGTTAATATGGCCCTTACCTCTGCAGAAACTAGTGATGTTAGCAACTGGTCGTACATCATAATGCAGTTTCTTAAAAAAAAAGCATAACAATCATCTTAAATGTACCTTCATTTGTAGCCCTGTTTAAACAGTTGTTCTAAGACACTGACAGTGGCATCTGAATGGGGTAAAATAAAAAGTAACCAAGCCCAATTCCCGAACAGTGTTAAGTGTGATGCCTAAAGCAACCAAACCCTGCAGAACTGAGCTACTCTACACAACCCAATAAAGTAGCTTAACCACTACAGAAAAGAAACTACAGTGCCTATGTGGATGGAGCCCAACCCCTGTGAAAAGACAACTGCAGAGATCTGGGGGCAGCTCATCCCTTAAGGGCAGCAGTGGTGGAGTCTCGGGCATCGTGCAGTCACTGCAGAGAGCAGCCATAGGCGCTCAATGGCCTCAAGGCAGTTGTGCATCTTCTTCCAGTCCTGGCTTTTGTAAATAACAATTTGCATTCTGTGATAAGTAGTTTCGCTTCCAGGTTTTTATCACAGGCTCAAATATCGCTAAATGTGAACTGCAGTTTCCTTAAAAGCCAGGGATGACTGAAGATGATCTGACTTGAGACAAAGTGCCTGCTACAGGGAGACTAAACCAATCACCATCTTGGAGACATCCATGGGTACTACAAACTCCGTTGTGCTTTACAAGCAGAGCTCAATCCGCCCTACAGAACAGTGGTGGTGGAAGTCAGGGTAGCGCACTTTTGAGCCACAATTTGGCTAGGAACCATGCAGTAGCCCAGCCTCCGCTGCGCATTGTAGCAGAAACCATGGGATTATGGCACAGTGGAGGTGGGGCCCAGGGGTAGTTGTGTAGAACAGTGGTACAAGCTGAGGGTAGTCCATCCTCTGATGCGCATTGGAGGTGGAGCCCATGGGAGTGTGGCAGCGTGGAGGTGGGACCCAGGGGTCGCCCCACCCTGCACAACAGAGAGGCAAGCACAGGGTAGTCCATCCTCTGATGCGCACTGGAGGTGGAGCCCATGGGAGTGTGGCATCGTGGAGGTGAATCACATGGGAGTGTGGCAGCATGGAGTTGGGGCGTAGGGGTAGCTCCGCCCTGCACAAGTGGGACAAGCACAGGGTAGTCCATCCTCTGATGCACAATGGAGGTGGAACCCGTGGGAGTGTGGAGGTGGGGCCCAGGGGTAGTCCCGCTTAGCAGAACAGAGGTAAGCACAGGGTAGTCTCACCTTAGATGTGCATTGTGGCCGAGACCATGGGAAATATTCACCCTACAGCACAGCCCCTCTCAGATGCCTGAAGTTGCCAAGCTCGAACAGCTCATCAAATTCGATTTTTAGGTCTCGCCTAGCGTTGCTGCGCACATGCGCAGCTCGCTCGGCGAGATTTATTGTAGATAAGGACTTTCAGAAGAGGGCTTTAAGCCCCGCCCCTCATTTCCATTGGCTGGCGTCACCGTTTATGCTAAACGGTGGCCTGCCATTGGAAATGAGCTGTTGGCGTTGCCTCCCTTTCGCCTTTTGGTCCGGCCCATCCGGACTGGATCGCCTGCTTCACGGCTGTCGTGAAGCAGTTTCTTATCTCAAGGAGGCGTGTTGTATAAACAAGCCCTGAGATCCAGTCCAGATGGGCCGTCTCAAAAGGAGACAGGGCGCCGCGTGTTTATTTTTGCATCGCGCTTTCACTTTAAAGTGAAAGCGCAATGCAAAAAAACAGCGGGAATGGCGAGCGCTTGTTAACTACAGATGTTAAGAATAGAAAGCTTTTAAATGTGAAGGATGACCATTTGTGATTTTATGGATTCTTACTGAATAGGGAGGCTATTAGTAGATGTACACTACAGAGAGACTCCCGCTGAAACGGTGGCATGAGGGAAAACCGAGCGCTGGGAACGAGGCTACACAGAACTTATTTTATACAGTGCTTGCAGTTGCAGCCTCAGCCGTGGAACGCTATAAAGAACAGGTACGGCTTGTGATGCGAGTCTGTGTCCCTGGAAGGATGAAACGCCGTACCAGCCCTGCTGGATGCAGTAACCCTAATCGGCAGATTAATCAAAGATCTCTGCCACAGGTGCACTGTGATACTGAGGTGCTTCGCTGGCTGGATTACATGGAGGGTTGCACAAACCTGGGCTGTGGGGTAAACATGCTGCCCTTTGCACGCCTTAGCCCCGAGGGGCTGGTGGCATAGACTCCAGTGACTCTGAAAAACCCCAGCACTGCAGGTCTGGGACCATGTTTCTCTTTCCTCCCCGAGCCACCTTCTCACTTACCTCACCGTGCTGATGTCACGATCATCTGCAGTCCCGACCGGACCCCGCCGGGTGTTAACCTGCTGGGCATCACCCCTGACGGCATGTGGCGTCGCTCCACCCGTCCTGCTCTGGTCTGCTCCAACCCTCAGTGTAAACATCACCTGCTAGAGGTGGATCTTCGGAAATTACGGAAGGGGCGTGGCCAGCGAGCGTGAGGTCATTAGGGAAGACGCAGGCGTTTCAAGGACGACCCTCCCCTTTTGTCTTCCTCAGTCATACAATACGTGGCAGCTTTTACACTCCTCGGGCTCTGCAGGTTCCATTCAGTAGCCTGGCTGTGACATCATAAACGAAGAATACCTTGTTACAGTGGCCGTTTGTAATGCAATGAGCTGAGCACGCTACATTCTAATGACTGATGTCATAGGCTTAGAACGCTACATTCCAATGACGTGATGTCATAGCTCACAACCCTGCATTACACTGGCTTTGTGATGTCAGAATTACAGAGTACCGCCCACTGGCTGTGATGTCATAGGCTTAGAGCGCTCCCTTCCAACGGTTGTTTGTGATTTGATGAGCTTAGAATGAATCATTCCATCGGTGGCTTGTGATGTCATCAGATTAGAACGCTTAAATGTAATGGTTGTTTGTGATGTCATGAGGTTAGACCGCATCACTCCAACGGCTGTTTGTGATGTCATGAGCTTAGAACGGTGCATATCACCAGCTGTTTGTGATGTCATTAGCTTCGAACGCTTCATTGTAATGCTGGTTTGTGATGTCACAATCTTAACATGCTCCATTCCAACTGGTGCTTGTGATGTCACGAGCTTAGACCACTTAATTACCACGCCTGTTTGTGATGTCATAAGCTTAAAACGATGCCCTTGATTGCTGTTGGAGAGGTCAGAGGAGGCGCATGGAGTATTGTACCGGCAGTTGGGTATTACCCAGACGAAACGTTGCATTACATCGTTTGTGACGTCATAGCGGCGCTTACGCAACTTTCACAGCGTGTAAGGTCAGAGAGAACAATACACTGTACTTGCTATTTTTGACGTCAGTTGGGGCATGTACATCCCACAAACAGCTGAGGATGGAAAGAGCAATTGCCATGCGCCTCACTAGGGACACATGCTTAAATCTGGGGCTGTCCGTTACCACGGGCTCCCTGTGATGCACCAGGACTACAAGACCCAAGAGTAAGCCAGTACTCAGCGCGGCATGGCTAAACACTTATAAGGTCCCGAAGGCGAGACCTATTGGCTATGCCAATGCTTGTTTCCTTTGTATTCTGGGATCTGCAGCTTCTTTTACCCCATTAAAGAGCCAGGACTGTAACTACCCTGGTGTAGAATTTCCCGCTCCACTGGAGTTGGATGAAGACCAGGGGCTCCCCGCCTCCGCGGACCAAAGAGGGCGGGACCATGGGCCTCCGCGGACCAAAGAGGGCGGGAACATGGGCGCCCCGCCTCCGCGGACCTGGGCGGGATCTAGGGGTAGCCCCGCCCAGCGGAGCCCAGGGTGGGGGGGCACCCTGTAGAGCGGTACAGAGGCCCGGATTCGACATGCCGCCGCAGCCGCCGCAGCCCCGCGCCCTGGAGGGCTCCGGCACACTCACCGTCCTGCCGCTGGTCCCGGCTGAGCACAAAGAGCTGTCCGGGCGATGACCGGGGTGGCACGGTTCCGGAAGCAGCGCAGGAGAATGACGTGGATGACGCTAGCACCGCCCGGGTGGCTCTCGGCCGCGGATGGCGTCACGGCGGCTGCTGCGGTGTGGTGTGGTGTTCTCGCGGGTTAGGTCACCGGCAGCGATCCAGTGCCTCGCGCGCCGCCTCACTGAGATTAACGAGATTGAGAGTACCCAATGAAGAGCCAGTATCACCGCAGACGTCACTAGAGCGGGTCCACTGACAGAGGGCAGGAGACGTGCAGCATCTGTGCCCAGAGCGCACGCCCCTTTAAGACTACACAGCCAATGAGCAGCCAGCAAATAGCTCTCAACCCATCCCAGTGTTTCGAGTAAGCCACGAACGTCTACAGCCAATGAAGATTCGACGTTGACCCGCGAGCAGAGCCGTGACGTGAACCAATGCCTGTTTTTAGGTCTCGGCCTGCACCAGCACTTGCGCTGGTCTGGCCGAGAGTTTTAGTAAGCGGGTTTTGGAAGTGCAAACACTGGCTTTCGGCTGGCGACCAGCTTGAGTTCACGATGGCGTGCACGCGCAACTGCCATCTGGTCTTCCTCATTTCCTCGTCATGGCTCATTAACTCTCTGGACTCTGATGTTTCAATCGCAGCAGCAGCTCACATTACCAACTGAGGGCCCTGGACTACAGTCACATGAAAAACAACAGCGATTAGCATTGAAATGCAAGCTTTTTTTTGTCTAGTTAGAAATATTGCTTCGGTGGGTTGATTTCACCTTATATTGCTATTTGTTTTATATTGGGAGTCGCAGCCTAATTACCAGTATTTTTGTCTCTCGCTGTTTTTTTAAAAATATTTATTCGCGCAAAGCACAAAGCTATATTTAAGGTTACTTTTTCCGCGTCACTTCTTCACTCTAGTTAAACTCCACAACCCCACTCTTATTGTCTCTCTCCTTCTCTCTCTCTCCCTCTCTAATTCTCTCTCTACTTAATTAACTCTCCCCTCTCTATCTTTTTAGCCTTTCATTCTCTCTCACCCCTTTATCTGTTTCTCTTTCAAACTCCTTCATTCATTCTCTCTCCCCTTCTTTCTCTCTCTCTATCCCGCTCCACTCTTTATTCTATGTACACCCTTTCTCTCTCTCTCTTTCTCTCTCACCACCCTCTCTAATTGGGCATTATATCTTCACTCTATCTCTCACTCGGCAACACCACAGCATCACTCAGCGCAACCACAGCATCAATCGGAGCCAGCACAGCATCAATCAGAGCCAGCACAGCATCACTCAGCACCAACACAACATCTCTCAACGCCATCACAGCATCACTCAACGCCATCACAGCATCACTCAGTGCAACCACAGCATCACTGTGCAACCACAGCATCACTCAGTGCGACCACAGCATCACTTAGCGCCACAACAGCATCACTTAGCGCCACAACAGCATCACTTAGCGCCACAACAGCATCACTCAGCGCCACCACAGCATCGCTCCGCGCCACCACAGCATCGCTCAGCACCACCATAGCTTTACTCAGCGACACCACATCATCACTCAGGGCCAACACTGTATCACTCAGCACTACCACAGGATGACTCAGCATCACCACAGCATCGCTCAGCACCACCACAGCATCGCTCAGCACCACCACAGCATCGCTCAGCGCCACCACAGCATCGCTCAGCGCCACCACAGCATCACTCAGCGCCACCACAGCATCGCTCAGCGCCACCACAGCATCGCTCAGCGCCACCCCAGCATCGCTCAGCACCGCCACTGCATCGCTCAGCACCGCCACTGCATCGCTCAGCACCGCCACAGCATCGCTCACCACCACCACAGCATCACTCAGGGCCACCACAGCATCACTCAGCGCCGCCACAGCATCACTCAGCGCCGCCACAGCATCACTCAGCGCCAAGACAATATCACTCAGCACCACCACAGCATCACTCAGCGCCAAGACAATATCACTCAGCACCACCACAGCATCACTCAGCACCACCACAGCATCACTCAGCACCACAGCAGTCTCACTCAGCAACACCTGAGTATCATTCAGCATCACCTCAGCATCGTCTCCGCAACAGTCACCACCACCACCACCACCACCACCACCACCACCACCACCACCACCACTACCACCTCAGCATCACTCAGCACCACCTCAGCCTGCTCTCGGAATCTGGCATCTGTTGATTCTCCCCTAGCGTTATAATACAGGTACTAGTTCCCAACCTTCACCCTCCGATTGTTTATGCCCCCTCAAAAAAAAAAAGCTTTAACAAACAACCATTGCAAAAGGCAGAAACAAGTTGCCAGCATTGCAAGAACAAAAGAAAACTGAGGAAATTTTTATTGTAAATACTTTTTAATATGGTTGTTCAGTTTTACATAATGCCTTCTTGGTCATATATAAAGTAACAAAAATGCTTCTGACACTTTTTTATTATAACTTTTCAGCATGCCGCACAGCAGCCACACTTCTCTACAGCACAGCTTGAAGACATTGGCAAAGTCAATAGCTCTGGCTAAACACTTATAAGGCCCCAAAGGCGAGACCTATTGGCTATGCCAATGCTTGTTTAGTTATTTATGCGTTTTTATATAGCGCGGACTTTACCCGAAGGTGTCAGAGCGCTTCACAATAGGAAAAGTAACATTACATGAGGAGAAGGTTACAGGTGAGCATAATACAAAAGCAAGCGCTACATTACATGAGGAAAAAGTGACAATTGTGCAAATAACAAAAACAAACAAGATACAAAAAGAGGTATACGTTACAGGAGGAAAAAGTGACAGGTGTGCATGATACATAAGAAACAAAATACAAATAGAGGTATAATACTGCAATAAGTGGCAGTCACTCAGAACACACTGGGACGGCCCTTCTATAGGCATGGAGTACAGAATTTCCTAAAGTGGAAGAACTTCCTTGAGGGAGTAGAGAGGGCGTGAATTAAACAGGAGACTTAAAATGAAGGGTAAACATAAAATCCAACACAGCACGCCAGGGTGAGGAATGTACAGGAAAAGTACACATTTACAATGAAGAGCTGAACTTCCTAGAGGGCCTGAGAAAGAAAGTATTAGTTCTGAAAGTGTCTTTGGAAGAGAAGAGATTTGAGGTCAGCTTTGAAGATCCGGGTAGAGGAGGTGGCACGGAGCAATGGGGAAGCGAGTTCCAGATTCTCACCGCATTGCCTGAGAAGGATTGCGCCATCGATCTTTCCCTTTTGAAGACGGGGGGGCTCAAGCAGAAGCTTTTCCGCATTGCGAGAAGGGCGAGAGCCACCGGACAGTTTCAATTTATTCACCAGGTAACGAGGGGAGGACGTGTGTAAGGCTTTGTGTGTGATGCAGGCAGTTTTGTAAGTAGATCTTGCCTCGATCGGAAGCCATCGAAGAGAGGACAGGATGGGAGTGACGTGGTCGACTTCGCTTAGACCCTGAAATGAAGCGAGCTGCTGAATGGAGGATGGATTTGAGAGGGAAGAGGTGGGATTTGGGTGGAGCCCGTCAAAAGGGAATTGCAATAATCCAGTCTTGAGAGAACCAGAGATTGTACCAAGGTTTTTAAGTCTTTCTCCGGGAAGAACCGACGGATCCCCCATAGAAGGCGCAACTGGTAACGTGCGTTCTTGGCAATCGAGTTGATGTGGGAGATTAGGTTGAGTCTTTTGTCAAGAATGACACCTAGGGATTTAGCGCTGTCGACAATGATGGGTTTGTTGTTGAGTAGGTTCAGCTGATCCATCCAAGATTGAACAGGAGGAGGTGAGAGAGAGGTAGAGAGGAGGAGGAATTCAGTTTTGGCGGGATTAAGAATGAGTTGGTGAGCTAACATCCAGTTGTCAATAGAGT
This sequence comes from Calotriton arnoldi, assembly GCA_963921515.1. NCBI lineage: Eukaryota > Metazoa > Chordata > Amphibia > Caudata > Salamandridae > Calotriton > Calotriton arnoldi. The sequence goes on from CAWUFW010005354.1 coordinate 1,193,003, forward strand.
TGAGAGTAGAGTTGAGAAGTGAGTTCTCGCCCAACAGTTGCTGCGAGGGCTCTTGTAATCAGGAAGCGGCTTGGATCCTACCCGTTAACCTACCATTTGCTTCTTAATTCGATGTCGGGACCAGAGGCTCCGATTATGCTTCTCATTTCTTTACTAGCAAAATATCAGCAGCCAATCACAATAAACTAAAAAAAAAATACATTACCCATGTTTCCCAGTACCTCCCATATCACATGCTCCAATAGTATACGAGCCAACCATATGAACCTATATGTCACAGTTTTGTGTCCTTTTTCTTTGTCAGATAAGGCCGTCAGTACAGAATATTCCAGAGGGAAATAGTCACCAAAGTTCCATTCTATGGCAGTCCACGGAGGCTCAGATTATGCTTCTCTTTACTTTACTGGCAAAACAGCAGCCAATGAAAACTTTAAACTGGCATACCCCCGGAAGGACAACCCCCTCCATAGTATGCACCAATCACATATCACATCAACCTATAAAATGTACATGACGTAACACCACTTCCTCTTTCTTTGCTGCTGCAGCAGCGAGTTAAGTGTTTTTCCTTCTTATTGTTGGTACTAATGTTTTGTGCATGAACGGTTTTGGTATCGGCTTTGTGGTCATTGCGCGCGCGTGTTCGCGCAGTCATTCTGACGGTTATCGGAGCTCCGGCGCTCCGTGTGGCATTTTAATTAGCGGGAGCGGGACAGACGCGTGCTGCGCGCTTGAGGGGCAGTCCGCTTTCGAGTGCCACGCGGTCCGCGCATGCGCGAGCAGCCGCGTCGGATTTTCATTCCGATCAGGTTGCTTGTGCATACCGGACCTGTTTCTGCAATACCCTCAGTCCCTGTGAACGCCCGACGGGGCGCAAAAACGATCAAAGGCACTGCCTTAGGGGGAAATTAGGGGTGGCTCCCTCCACTTTGATATATTCAGCACTGAATCAAGTTTGAAGAGTTAGTTAGGGTGAGTTCATTTCAAATTCTAGGGGCAGATTAGTCAGGATAACTTGGACTTCAGTGACACCCCTGGGTTCCCCCCCCCCTGAAGTTCATCCACACCTCCTATAGTAAACGATGGCGTATTACGCCGAGGAGGCTGATCAGTGGGCAGACTACAACGATTATGTGGAATTCGAAGACGTTCCCTACGAGCACCAAATGGAGGAACAATTGGTTGAAGCCCTCGATTCCCACGTCCAGGGTTCAGTGAACAGGGCGTTGATTAAGGCTCTTCAGCAGTAGCGGCCCGTGGTGGGAGTGCTGCCGGGCGGTGACGTGGGGCGGGGGAGGGGCAGGGTGGGGGTAGTAAACTACGGAATACGGCCGATTAGAGGTAAGTGTAAGAAAGTGGCTCTGTATATACTGCACCAAAGTAAGGTTCTTCAGTGTGCACAGAGTCCACAGTCCCCAGAGGTTTGGCAGAGGCTAAAGTTAGATATAACCTTACTCTCTAAAGTGGTAGCTTGGTCGAGCAGTAAGGCAGTATCAGAGGACAGTGTAAAGCATTTGTTGTACACACTCAGTCAGCAAATGGTCTCACACACTCAAGAACTGAACTCTAGGCCAATTGTTTTGTATATAAAAATATATAGTTGTTTTATTTTTAGAACCAACAATAGGTATCAAAATACTTTCTCAGAATCAAATGCTGTAGTTGAATACTTTCAATAGGCAATAGACTTTTGAACACAGTAGTTACAGTTGTTGCATTAGGCAACACAATTTCAAACACAATAATACATTGAGCTCAATGGGAATTTCTAGTTAAATGCAATAGATTACTTTTTGGATTACTTTTCTTACCACAGGACTGGATCCTAGATTCAGTCCTGGGACATCTCCCTCAAACAGTTGAGTAAAAACGTTTTGGTTACAGTTGTGATTTTTAAGGAATATTATTGTATTTTAAAAGTTGACACTTAGAAACTTTTTCACATAGAATCACCAATGTTATCCTATGGGAGGAAATTCACTTAGCAGGTAAGTAGTGTTATCGTTACTTTTTCTTACTCAGTGTTGGATCCTGGATCCAGCACTGGTGCATCTCCTGTAAACAATTGAAAGAATGCGTTTATGTCACACAGGCGATTTTTAGCAAATATTTGTACGTTTCGAAAATCGACACTTAGAAACTTTTCAGCAAAAACCAGGCAATGTTATCCTATGGAAGGAAATTCACTTAGCAGGTAAGTAGTGTTATTGTTACTTTTTCTTACTCAGTGTTGGATCCTGGATCCAGCACTGGTACATCTCCTGTAAACAATTGAAAGAATGCGTTTATGTCACACAGGTGATTTTTAGCAAATATTTGTAAGTTTCAAAAATCGACACTTAGAAACTTTTTCAGCAAAAAACAGGCAATGTTATCCTATGGAAGGAAATTCAAGTTACCGGTAAGTACAGTTACAATTACTTTTCAGGGTCAGTGCTGGGCACCAAGATCCAGCACTGGGATCTCTCCTGATAACAGGTGAGTATTTTCGTTTTCGTGATTCGGCTGATTTTAGATGAATATTTTAAAGTTTCAAAACTCCACACTTAGAAGAATTTCCGAGTGAAACCAGTCAATGTTACCCTATGGAAGAAAAGTGAGTTATCGGCCTTTGGGTAAGTAGTCGACTGGCAGAGTTAAGGTTCTGGGCACAGACTCAGGGGTCTCCCAGGGTCAGGTAGGTACAGTTGTTACACCCTCAGCGGCACAGGGGCGGCCGGGTGCAGAGTGAGTAGGCCCAATGTTATCCTATGGAAGGCAGGGGGCCTTTGGTTGGTGGCTGCTGGCAAGCAGGCCACGCGGCTGTGGGAGCTGGGCTCCTGGTCACTTGCTCAGGGCAAATGGGGAAGTCGAACAGGGTAGTTGGTGCACCCGCAGCGGCACTGGGGCGGCCGGGTGCAGTGGGCTTTTGGGCCATCGGGCACCCAATGGTTTTCAATGGGAAAGCTGCGTGACGAACAAAGACTGCAAGCTCGGGGACGGTGATTCTTCAGGTGCGACCACCACTTCAAAAGGTAAGTTGGGAAGCTGTGGGAAGGGTAGGCACCCAGGAGTTGGGCACAGGAGGCCTTGGGGCGTCGGGTGCAGGGGTGTCTTTAGGCGTCGGAAATCTTACCCTCGGCTGGTCGCGGTTGGAGGGGTCCCTGGTTCTGAGGCTGCAGGCGTCGTCAGGAGCGTCGAGGAGGGTCCTTGGGTGCTGGATTCTGGGTCACAGTCGCCGGGGGGACGTCCTCGTGGTATTTGCCCACTCAGGCACAGGCCGCGCTCGGCGGGTGCAGAGGGTGCAGGATTCGCGGTTCCCAGTTGGCACCAGGGGTTGTTGCTTGCTTTGAGCAGTACCACTGCTCTTGGGAGTCCCAGGTAGTTAGAGTCACAAGGCAGTCAGGTCCTCTGGGGTTTGTGAGGTTGCTGACCACTGGAGACGCCGGGGTTTAGCAGGAGCAGGTTCGAGGGTCGACAGGCCGGTAGGGCTGGGGCCAAATCAGTTGGTGTCTTCCTCTTGTGAGCAGCTGCACGGCAGGTCTTCTTGTTTCTTGTTCTTCTTTCTTGTTTCGGAATCTGGAACTAAGGAAGGAAGAGTTCAGGGTGCCCCTAAATACCAGATTTAGGGGCGTTACAGGTAGGTAAAGGGCAGGGACCAATGGGTCCCTTCCCTGGGGTGGGTACACCCCCTATCCTGCCACTCTCCAGTGGGGAGGGGGCAGGAGCCTAGTCCTGATTGGGTAGGGCTCCCCATCTTCAAGATGGCGAGAGCCCGGAGATGTGCTTCACCTCGCCTCCCCACCTGAGGGGTGGGGTTGGCAGAGGCTGGCACACTCCCTTTCCTCCCTTGGTTTTCCCGCCAGTCCTCCCGCCAGAGTGGGGGCTGGAACCAGTGGGGACCAGTTGCTGAGTACAGCAAGTGGTCTGGGAAGCTCACAGGCGGAATGCCTTTGAAGCTTCCCCTGCCCATCCTGGGGGAGGAGGCCTAGCACCTCGCCCAGGACGTGCATTGTTGCAGGCCCGGGAGAGCGGATGGCTCTCTACCCAGGGGTCCAGCAACATGTCTGCTGGGTGGCAGCCTAGGCAGCCCCTCAGACAAGACGTGGATTGTAGGTTAGGTTCAGGGGGCAACTCTAGGTTGCCCTCTGTCGTGCATTTTACATTAAATCCCACACTGGCATCAGTGTGGGTTTAATGTGCTGAGAAGTTTGATACCAAACTTCTCAGTCTTCAGTGTAGCCATTATGGTGCTGAGGAGTTCGTAATGACAACCTCCCAGCACCATATACTCTTAATGGCATCACTGCACTTTACAGTGCCCAGGAATGGCCCTGGGTACTGTAGGGGCACAGGGCTCATGCACCTGTGCCCACACCACTGGCATAGTGCACCCAGCTAGAGGGGTGACCGAGGTATGCCAGGGCAGTGTGTTTGTGGGCATGGCACACAGGGATGTGTGCCATGTCGACTCTCTGTTTAGTTCTGCACCAAGACACTCAGCCTGCAAAGGCAGGGTGTGTGTGTCAGGGTACAGGGCCTCTAAGGGTGGCACAATAAGTGCTGCAGCCCTTAGGGGCCTTCTCTGGTCACAGTGCCCTGGGTACCTAGGGTACCATTTACCAGGGGCTTACCTGTGGCCAGAGATGCCAATTGGGTTTAGGCTTTAGTACAGTTTTTAGGGAAGGAACCCAGGCCCTGGGTAACTGATTGGCAGGGACCCAGGGCACACCAAGGAAAAGTGCATCAGCTATCAGGCAAAAAGTGGGGGGGGTTACTGTAACAGATATCCACTTTCCTACAGTAAGTAAACATATAAATAAATAAAACAAATTTCGTTGCGCGCGCTGCATCGCCAAATGCAATGCAGCGCGCGCACGAAATTCGTTTTATTTATTTATATGTTTACTTACCTCTAATCGGCCGTATTCCGTAGTTTACTACCCCCACCCTGCCCCTCCCCCGCCCCACGTCACCGCCCGGCAGCACTCCCACCACGGGCCGCTACTGCTCTTCAGCCATTTACGCAGCCCCTGCAAAATTACGGCAAACGTAAATTCAAGGCTTCCCTAGGTGAACCTTCACATCATCCCTCAGCTGAGGTACTTGCCCGGATGGCGGCTAACATCATTAACGACCATGGCTATGGGAGCTCTCTCCCGTCTGCTAGCTCATCCCTGTTGTACCCGGGGGACAAGGATGACTCTTCCCCAGCCATTCCAGACACCACTGACTCCGACCAAGAATCGGAGTCACCTAAGAGTTCGCCGAAGAAGAAACGCAAGGCGCCTAAAGAGAGCGCTCTTACCCCCAATAGGAACCTGCTCTTCGACCCCAAAAATATTGTGCACCCAAGATCCAGCGAATGGGTGCCGTGTGTGGAAGTGGCACATTATGTCCAAGAGAATTTACGCCAGGGCTTCGAGCGCGAGGTTCGCGCGACTCTAAGATCGGAATGCCCCAGGCTGGCCCTACTAGGCAAGGTAGTGGACACTCCTGAGTTGGACCCCAACATGGCCACCTTCCTGAAAAAATTCTCAAAAGACCCCAACAAAGGATTGGACCGAGCATGGAGAGGCTGTCAGGATAAACTCCTTGACGTGTCTGGCCCTCTCACGAAGATTCTAGACGCTGCAGTGCAGGCCAAAGACTCCAACACGCCCTTAGATGCGACGGAGATTCTAGAATGGGCACAGAGGGCCCTCTGCTTTTTAGGTAATGCTAATTGTGCCTTGTCCACTGAACGGCGGCGTTCTTTCCTAATGCGAATTGATCCGCAACTGGCGGACATGGCCACGACAGAGGCGGGTACCCTGGCGAACGGGCTACTCTTTGGAGATAAATTCGTTAAAGAGTTGGGTAAATATGTGGCCACTTTCTCAGCTCTGGACAAGGCTCACAGCAACATTAATGAAAGTCTTCCATGCTGGACTTTTTACCAGGGCCGGACACTTCAGGGGTCGAGCGGCCGGCCGTGGATTCAATCAGACCTCGAGAGGATCGGATCAGAGAGGACGTGGGGGACCCCAACGATCCAACTTTTTCCCCACCAGAAATCGTGGGGGTAGAGGCAGAGGCCAGAAGGGAGGATACAGAGGTCACAACAACGACAGAGACACCTCCTATTCAGGTAAATGTAATTCAGTGGGAAGATGTCCAGGTGGGGGGTCGGATTGCTGGGTTTGCTCACAAGTGGAAACCCCTGACTGGCGACCCTTGGATACTGCAGATGGGTCAAGGTTTTCAGATAGACTTTTACGACACTCCCCGACAGACACGCACACCACATCCACTACATTTTTCCCATGTAGAGAGGTCTTTCATAGACAACGAAGTGGCATCCCTGATGCAGAAGGGAGCTATTGTACGGACTACACCACACGATCATGGCTTCACCAGCACAGTGTTTCTCGTCCCCAAAAAAGATCAAGGTTTTCGACTGGTGTTAAATCTCAAAGAGTTCAACTCTTGGGTTGTGTATCGCCACTTCAAGATGGAGGTCATACACTGTCTTCGGGACTTACTATTGGAAGGGGATTGGATGGTGCGACTCGATCTAAAAGACGCCTACTTGGCGGTTCCTATTTTTCCACCACACAGGAGATTCCTGCAGTTTCAATGGGGAGGCGCATGGTACGAGTACGCCGCCCTGCCATTCGGACTCGTCCGCCCCTTGGTGTTTCACCAAGCTCCTCAAACCAGTAGTTCAGTTTTTGAGAGAGCGGGGGGTCAGACTCATCATCTACTTAGACGATATCCTGATAATGGCACAGAGTGTCGCTACGGTTCTTCATCATCTAGCATGGACGACTCATCTCCTTCAGGAGTTGGGGTTCATCATCAATGTAGACAAATCTATTATGACTCTGTCACAGTCAATGGAGTTCCTGGGGTTCCAGGTGGACTCGGTCTCAGCTCAGCTATTGCTACCTCTCAAGAAACGAATTGCCATCAAGAAAGAGTTGAGGAGAGCGTTGTCTTCTCAGACCATATCATTACGGACGTTGGCCAGGCTGGTGGGCCTGCTAGCCTCGTCCATTCAGGCTATTTTCTCGGGTCCCCTTCACTACAGGGCACTCCAGAGGCTGAAAATTCTACACCTACGCAAGGTTCTGAGTTACACAGAGCAGATTCTGATAACGCAGGAGGCCAGGACAGAGATATCATGGTGGTTAGAGCACATGGACGCCTGGAATGGCAAGGCCATTTTTGCGTCAGTCCCAGAGATAGTGATCGAATCGGATGCCAGCAGATGGGGCTGGGGAGCCCGGTGTGGGACAGTGTAGACGGGTGGCCGTTGGTCCCAGGAAGAGCTGAAACTCCACATAAATTGCCTGGAAATCTTGGTGGGTTCATTTGCAATTCGGACCCTGTCACCACAGAAGGCGAGTTGTTGTATACTGCTACGAATGGACAATGTCTCAGCAGTACGGTATATCAATCGTCTTGGGGGTACGAGGTCCCGGTTACTAGCGGAGATAGCCAAGGATTTCTGGCATTATTGCCTACTACATCACATTTCGGTGACAGCGGAGTATATTCCGGGCTACACCAACATGGTAGCGGACTGGAACTCCTGTTTCCTTCGATATTCCAGCGATCGGCGTTTTCATCCCAGGATTTTTCATCAGCTGAACGCCAAGTGAGGCCTTTGTACGATAGATCTTTTTGCATCCAGACTCAATACACAACTGCCTCGGTTTTACAGCTGGCGGCCGGACCCTCTAGCGAGCAACTCAGATGCATTTCTTCAATCGTGGGCGATGGGTATGCTGTATGCATTTCCTCCGTTCGTCATGATCCAGAGGACGTTGGCACAGATCCGCAGACAGGGTGCGGAGGTGATGTTAATATCCCCGTGTTGGGGAGCACAAGCGTGGTTCCCAGCAGCGCTGGCCCTATCGTGTGCATCCCCAGTACGTCTGCGGTCCTTCCCGGAGATTTTGACGGACCCTCTGGGTCAGCCTCACCCCCTCATTCTCCAGGGTCAGTTGCCCCTCATGGCGTGGAGACTTTCCGGAGACGCTGGCAAATGCCAGGAGTTTCGGAGGACACTTTGTTTTTCTTGTCCCAATCTTGGGCCCCTGCTACACATAAACGATATGAGTCAGCTTGGCGCAAATGGGTTAGTTGGTGTGCTGCACGACAAGGGGATCCCTTGGGATCCGGTATCCATATGATCGTTAATTTCCTGTCCGAGATGGCAAGTACAGGTTTAGCTTATAGGACGATTAACAATTTCAGATCAGCAATTTCGGCTGGTCATCCCCACGTGGATGGTAAGCCTGTGGGGGAACACCCATTGGTCTGTAAAGTGGTGCGAGGTATCAGGTTGGTAAACCCCCCCCAAACCCCGTTACTCAAATTTGTGGGATGTAAATGTGGTATTATGTTTCCTTCGGAATTGGCCGGCGAATGAGGGTCTCTCACGTAAGCAATTATCGGCCAAATTGAGATTATTGTTATGTTTAGTATCATGCAGACGGGTGTCTTATGTTCGCGCTTTGGACATAGCAGGTAGAGTTTTCACTCCTTCGGGGGTGTCGTTTACTATTTCTAAACGAACTAAAACCAATTCTAAATGTATTTCTTATCCTGCATTTCCACATCACAGTAAGTTATGTGTTGTTCAATGTTTGAAGTGTTACGAGAATTTAGGACGGATGTGGCAGGAGAGTTGTTGATTTCTTTACAGAAACCTTTCCGTCCAGTCACTGCCGCGACTTTAGCCAGGTGGGTCACTTGGTTGTTGCAGTAGGCGGGTATTGATACTTCGGCCTTTGGCGCTCACTCAGTAAGAGGGGCTATGGCCTCTAAGGCTCTGGCTACAGGTTCTCGTATAGAAGATATCATGACTGCGGCAGATTGGTCTTCTGAGTCTACTTTCAAAACGTTTTATCATAAGCCAATTGTAGATGTTGCTACTAATGTGGTGGGTCAACTTTAAACTAGCATAATCTGAGCCTCCGTGGACTGCCATAGAATAAAAAAAATTCTAGCTATCGCGACAAAGAATTTTCAATTCTATTAAGGACACAGAGGCGAGGATTATCCCACCCTTGAAACTGTATGTTATGACATAAACTAAGATTTGTTCATTTGTTCATTCTGTGGAAATAATAGTATGTGGTTTTTAGTGGGTTTCTTCCCGCCCTTGTTATATATTTAGACATACATTCTGTGGATGGTATATTACGACGTATATTCTCTTTCAGGAGAACAGAGTAAGCCGACTTAAGGGGTCGATGGTGTGCAGAGTCGGGCTCGACAGATGAAGTTCCTGTGGTTGAAGTTCGGATTCGTGTCGATGACGGAATCGGCGGAGTTCAATGTTCGACGGTCAAGGTTACAGACTGTGTTGAAGAGTTATTCGCAAAGAAAGGAAGTGGTGTTACGTCACGGACATTTTATAGGTTGATGTGATTGGTGCATACTATGGAGGGGGTTGTCCTTCCGGGGGTATGCCAGTTTAAAGTTTTCATTGGCTGCTGTTTTGCCAGTAAAGTAGAGAAGCATAATCCTCGCCTCCGTGTCCTTAATAGAATTGAAAATTCTTTGTCGCGATAGCTAGAAAAAATGTAATTCAGCCCAAACGTGGACTCAAAGCTTCCAGGTGATCCAACAGAGATGTACACCAACCAACCATGGCCCGCGACTGAACTTCGTATTGGGCATCCAAGATTGAAGCGCACAACAAGTCATACACAACCTCTCTCGGGGAAATATAATCCACGAAGTCAAGGTGATACTCTCAACTGTTCTTCTGGTCATTTCCTGAAATAGAAAGATCAATGTAAAGTCTGGCATCATGAATATATATTACAGGGTACTGCCAACAATTACCGGGTGGGAGAAGAAGAGAGAACAACACAATTTTATATCAACATATTGTTATAACATTACTTTTAAAATCGTACCAATGCATTAAAAGACAATTGCATCTAATGGATAGGATAATCCTCACCTCTGTGTCCTTCATAGAATTGAAAATTCTTAATGTGTAACTAGAATTTTTTTAATTCTTTTTAGCTGCCTTCTAATTGGTCACCATATGCCCATGTCACTTCCTTTTTATTTCTACAGAGCAGGGACAAAATACTAATTTATTTTATTTTGTTTGTGTCCTTCTGCTGTCCATCTGCTGCTCGCACTATGATTCGGGGTACTTTTTTCCCATTTTTTTCTGACCTGCGATTTTTTTTTGTAGTTTTTTAATATTTTTATGTTGTCATTCGACAATTTCTTTTACAGCGACAAGAAAATGCCACGGACTCTTAAAGCAGTTTGCAATGTTATTTTACAGTTCGTCGCTTCTTTTTACCAACATCTTTGGGTTACTTTTTACTAAGGCTCCCAGTTTTCCGTTTTTACTCATTTTTACAGATAAATAAAGAAAGAAAACATATTTTCCTGTCTAGATTTATTTTTAAAAGTGGAAAAATACTGAAAATTGTACTTCTTTTGAGAGATTCTCCATGCTGTCTGTTATGAATTCCAGGCAAAAGCTGAGCAGATTGACAGGTTGGGCAGTTAAAAAAAAAAACGGATGAGATTTCCTTAAATACAGGCATTTGTTAACGTATATTTGTAGTGTAATGCTAATATGTGCCAGTGAGTGTAGTGTTTTGCTATATGTCACTGCTTTATTTGCTAAAACATGACAGGCATCCACATATGAGTGCACATGTAAGAGATAAATAAATGTGGAAATATACCATTTTACTGCTCCATTTATTCTCAAAATAAAAAATAAAATGGATAAATACCAATAACATTGCCAAAAAATAAATATGGCTAAATGCAGACAGAAGCATAAAAGTAAATACCATAAAACTGGGAGCCCTACTTTTAACTTGCGTCCTGTTGCTTTTATGAAATGCAGGTTTTTTTGTTTTTGCCTTAATTTCTTTTGGAGTACGGTGCTTCCTTTTAGAGTAACAAATAAATGCCACTGACTCTTTAGTCAGTTTACTGCATGTGTTTGTAGGCTGCATTTGTTGGTGTTTTCAAGTGCCTTAATTTAGGACAGTGCTGCAGTTAATTGCTCGTTAAAACCTGTGTCCCCAGTCTCATATGTATTCCATCTCTTCTCTGCACATACAAAATATGTGTCTGTTTAGAGCGCTTCAGTTTTGGCAGCACAGCAACTATTCATTTCTACTTAAAACCTGCGTCTAAATTCTCATTCTCATATGTATTTCACCAAAAGGGCTTTAAGGCACCCTATATTCATATGCACTTAGGTGCAAGAGATGTACCCTAATGACCATAGCTGCACTCCACTCCAATCTATTCCACTCCTTCCAACCTGCCCCAGTCTACCCTACTCTGATCTATCCCACTCCCTTCTACCTCTTTCCAATCAAATCTCCCCACTGCTCCAATCTACCACTCTCACTCTAATCTACCACAGTCCACTGCAGTCAACCCAACTCTACCACACTCCACTCCAATCTACCCCAATCCAATCAATCCCACTCCACTCCAGTCTACCCACTCTACTCCAATCCACCCCACTCCAGCTAACTCCGCTCCAATCCACCCCAGCCCACTCCGCTCCAATCCACCCCATTATACCCCACTCCAATCTACACCACTCCAATCTACCCCACTCCAATCAACTCCAGTCTACCCCACTCTACTCCAATCTACCACTCACTCTACCCCACTCCAATCTACCCCAATCCACTCCACTTCAATCTAACCCACTTCAATAAACACCATTCTACTCCAGTCTACTCCAATCTACCACCACTCCACTCTACTCCACTCCAATCCACCCACATCTACCCAACTCCAATCCATACCACTCCAATCTACCCCACTCTACTTCAATCTGCCCCACTCCAATTAACTCCAGTCTTTCCCACTCTACGCCAATCTACCACCCACTCTACCCCACTCCAATCTACCCCAATCCACTCCAATCTACCCCACGTCAATAAACCCCATTCCACTGCAGTCTACTCCACTCTACCACCACTCCACTCTACTCCACTCCAATCCACCCCATTATACCCCACTCCAATCTACACCACTCCACTTCAATCTACCCCACTCCAATCAACTCCAGTCTACCCCACGCTACTCCAATCTACCACCCACTCTACCCCACTCCACTCCAATATACCCCAATCCACTCCACTTCAATCTATCCCACTTCAATAAACCCCATTCCACTCCATTATACCCCACTCCACTCTACCCCACTACGCTATACCTTACTCCAGTCTACCCAACTCCACTCCAATCTCCACTCCAGTCCACCCCACTCAAGTCTATCCCACTCCACTCCTATCTATTCTGTTCCAGTCTGTCAGAATCTACCCCAATATGCTCTACTCCTCTCCAATCTACCACACTCCAGTCAACCCCACTCCATGCCACTAACTGTTAGCCTTGCTAAACAGCAGTCACACTGGTGTAGAAAATGGCTAAAACACATTGCCAAAGCCAACATCTGTCACATAGGCAAGACCTATTGGTTTTGCCAATGTTTTTTACACTTTCCTGCCACTGATATATGCATGTTTGTTTATGATTGGATGGCGCCTCTTTGGATTCTTCAGTTCAGGCTTGCTGTCCTGCATCCGAAGGGAAGGCCTCTGTTAGCAGAGCATTACTGGTTCATATGAGGCAAATGTCGGTGCCAAACGACTGTCTTTCTAGGTCCAAACTAGTGAATTCTATTTCCAAATGAATACTGAATTCTGAGCTTCCTGCCCAAGTCAAGCTGGAAATATTTTTTGGTGCGTGCTGAGGCATACATGACAACAGATCCAATTCAGGCGGGAGACCCTCAATGTTTTGAATCCCAAACTTCCTTTATTTTGGGTGTCTCCTACCTAAAATTGCCTCTGTTTCAATATTTGTGAATGGGGAAAATAAATTCACCCATTTCTGTCCACAATTTCTCTCTTTCCTGTTTGAAAATGTTGGCATGTATGGAGAGATAGAATGTAAAATTTACTAGCTATCAAGAAGGAAAGTTTAAATTCTTTGACAAGACCGGAGGCTCTGATTTTCCTTTACTTTATGCTTTACTTTTCGTACTGTATTCTCACAGCAGCTAATAAAAACGGCAATCCCATGAATGCATAAACATGACGTGTCAACACTTGACCCTGACAACCAATTGCAGTGTCCATTACAGCATACAATGTGGCTCCATCATCCTCTTTTTTTGCTGGTTATGGCAGCCTCAGCTAAGTGGTTCTTGAATGTTACACATTTTACATACTAAGAGTTTTGTGAGGTTTTGATAAATGACTGTTAATCTGTTGTATAGCATGCCAACATCATCCGATCACAAGAGATCGCAGTCATCTCCTATACCGATGATACCCAAATCATCCATCCAACTCATCCTCTCCCTGACGGACAAGACAAACACCACCAGAACCAACTCACCACCTGCATGACAATGGCAGCAGACTGGATGCAAAGCAACTGCCTGCAGCTCAACAAGACAAGATGGAAGTACTGGTCTTCTGCAACAAGACTTCCCCATGGGATTCCACTCAGTGGCTGTCAGAGCTTGGACCAACACCCACAGACCAAGCAAGAAATCTAGGGCTCATCCTAGATGACAAGCTCAACATGATGGTTCAAGTCAATGCAGTGTGCACTTCCTGCTTCCACATTCTATGCATTCTGCGAAATATTCTGAAATGGTTGCCTCAGAACAGCAGACAGACCATCACGCAAGCACTTGTCACCAGCAGGCTGGACAACAGCAAAACTCTTTATGCTGAAATCTCCAAACAACTCCTACACAGACTCCACATCATCCAGAACACTGCTGAAAGACTCATACTTGACCTCCCACGCCACACCCACATCACATCGCACCTCAGGAAGCTTCACTGGCTCCCCATTCACAAGCTCAACCAATTCAAACTTCTCAAACACACATTTAAAGCCCTACACAACACAGGACCTGAATACCTGAACATCTGCATAAACCTTCACCAACCTACCAGACAACTACGCTCTCACTCTCACTCTCACACACTCATCGCATCCGCAAAACTGGAGGTCACTCATTCTCCTACATCACACCCAAGACATGGAACCACCTCCCTCAACACATAATAGTCTCCTCCTCACTTCTTAAGTTATGCAAGAAGCTGAAAACCTTCGCAACCTTTAAAACCGTCGTCAACGCACAACACCTCCTCCTCAAAACCACAAAGAAAACGACCCTCCCAGACAGAATCAACGCCAAAGCACACAACAGCAAAGAACTCTTAGTCATCGTCAAGGAGTTCGCCAGGCCCAACAGCGAGACCACAGACGTCCCACCCTCCCAAGACATCTGCAACAAATTTGGCACCTTCTTCCACCTCAAGATCAGGCAAATCTATGACAGCTTCAACACCCAAGAACCTACAACAATGCCTGTCACTACCGCACGCAGCCACGCCACACCCCAACAGATCCTGCTCAACTGGAAATCGATTACCACAGACAAGACACTCAAGTCCATGAAGAGCATCCACTCCGGAGCCCCATCAGACCCTTGCCTGTATCACATCTTCCATAGAGCAGCCTCCTCCATCGCCCCAGAGCTTCGATGCACCATCAACTGCTCCATCGAAACCACCACCTTCCCCAATGACTGGAAACACGCAGAGATCAACCCCCTGCTTAAGAGGCCATCCGCCGCCCCGTCAGACCTCAAGATTTTTAGACCCATCTTCCTCCTCCCCTTCCCAGCCAAGGTCACCGAGAAGGCCATCAACGCCCAACTGTCCGAGTTCATCCAGAGAAACTACGTCCTGGACATCTTTCAGTCCTGCTTCCGAAGTAACCACGTGTGTTAAGTATCAATGGAGTTACCCGAAATGCTACCAGACCTGGATCGAAATTGCGGTACAATAGACAAATGGTCACAGTAGCAACAATTTAAACAATACAAAAGGAATAATGGCATTCACAACACCAATTTTGCATGATCTGCAGTGAATACGATTTATTTTCAAAGCATTAATCACTTTAGTTAGGCAACGCAGTTGCTCTTGCATCTAGAATCATAAATATATTTGTAACAAAGGTGCTCTCGTGTTGGGGAAGGAAGGGTGGGGGTGTTCTGGATCAAAGTGAGTGAGTGAGGGTAATGGACAAGGGAGAGGTAATGTGACATATATACATCAAATTCACATAGTGAGACCTTTCCGGCCTATCACAGGTCCACTGTTCCAATAGATACACATAGCATTAGGAGACACTGATAATGAATTTCAGTCGTCCGTGCTTGTATAATAGTGGTAGTAGTCAACGTTTCGACCCCTGAGATGTTCAAGGTGATTCGATCCTTGGGGTGGGGTCTTCCTCAGGACAGTGTGAAAGGAGCACCTGAAAACAATTGGATACTCCGTATTAAAGGGGGGTCGTCATGACAGGTTGTGAATGCTCATACTGAAGGGTGGTGATTACCTAGTCTGGCCAACAGCGCGTGGAATCAGGCTGTGCAGTCAAAGAGAGTGGGCTCGACGGAGCTCCTAAAGGCAGAGAGGACACAAGATCAGGTTGCAAGCTACTCAGTCATACTGGGACATCAAATGTCTATATCGGTCCTGAGCCATCACTTACTAATTTATAGGAACTTGTACGGCCAAGAGTGCACGCACGAACATCCGTAGTTAAACTGGGGGTCGTAAGATCCCTCGCAGTAATAAGACCAATCTACCAAACAAAAGAAATTAAAGAAAGGACAGTGCTGAGGTCTAGGTGGTAAGGTCTGGTCTATGGTTAATCAAACAAGTTGTCTGGTTCTAATATATACCATTAAAAGAGACATGATTGAAAGGAAGTTCCTTAAAGTCGGGGGAAGCTCCTAAGAAAGCGGGATGGCTATCTAAGCCTGTATTCTAGCGTTTGTGGGGGGAACCCTCTAAGAAAACCTCCACCAAGGGAGGTGACTTATTAAACCTGTACAGTTACGCTCGCATCCTAAATATGCCGAGTATGGCGCATCATCGTAGGTATAAGGCACTCATCCTGATGCAACGCGCTTAAACTGTACCTGGAGACCTCCAACTATTGCAACTGTCTAGTGGGTGGTTGCAATCACTGGCCCTAAGGACGCGTGTTGGTGAGAAAAATAAGGAAAGCACTCGTCCTGTAGGATCGTGCTAAATATCTAATTATATAATTCAGGCCCCACCTTGGTTATGTAGGGTGTGTCATCGGTATTATGGCAGTGTACTTGTTCTCAGGGAGTGATGTCCCTCCATGAAGTCCCCTAATACCGAGCAGAAATAATCAACATATAGCTCGTAATGATGAAAAAGCTAAGGAGGGCCATGAAGGTGATATTTATGCCGCCGCATTAGTGACAAACTAAGACTCCCTTAAAACAGACAATACCAATAAATCATTGTGCCCACGGCTTATGAGCAGTAGTTACATTCTGCAAATGGGCGGTGGTCCCCTTCAGAGTGCACAAGCGTGATGCCACATACCTCAGAATTCAACCTTCCGGCTCCATTCTTCACGTCAAAGTGGGACCGGGCTAACGCGCTCTGTATCTTAAGGGCACGAGCGGTAACGTGCACGCTAGGTGCAGCCGCTCGCTGCCAGCACGTACTGAGCCGTGCTCACTGACGACCTGTCACGGGTTCACTCGAGGCTGCGATATGCAGCCGGTGACACGGCAGGGGTATCTTTAAAGAGACCAAATTCTACACTAGCGTTGAATATTTTGAGAAAAAAAAATCCATTAGCATGGACAGCAAAAGCCCCAATTGGTAAATGGGCTCATCTTGTGTCGAATACTATGAATGACAGATTACTGTGGGTTTGGAAAACCGCAGAGCCCGAGCAAATAATGAACCTGTACATTCTTAGATATCTAACAAATAATACAATGTGATTAAGTCATGTCATGGTTACAGGGAGCATTCTATCACTGAGATATACGTTCTAACTGTGCCATACAGTTTAGTGTGGTCAACCAACATAATAGCGCTAGGCACACATGTGCGCTTACAAAGGTGAAATGTCTAAGAAACGCCCCACATAAACAAGCATTGGCATAGCCAATAGGTCTCGCCTTTGGGGCCTTATAAGTGTTTAGCCAGAGCTATTGACTTTGCCAATGTCTTCAAGCTGTGCTGTAGAGAAGTGTGGCTGCTGTGCAGCATGCTGAAAAGTTATAATAAAAAAGTGTCAGAAGCATTTTTGTTACTTTATATATGACCAAGAAGGCATTATGTAAAACTGAACGACCATATTAAAAAGTATTTACAATAAAAAATTTCCTCAGTTTTCTTTTGTTCTTGCAATGCTAGCAACTTGTTTCTGCCTATTGCAATGGTTGTTTGTTAAAGCTTTTTTTTTTGAGGGGCATAAACAATCGGAGGGTGAAGGTTGGGAACTAGTACCTGTATTATAACACTAGCAGCGGCCAGACGCTAGGGGAGAACAAACAGATGCCAGATTCCGAGAGCAGGCTGAGGTGGTGCTGAGTGATGCTGAGGTGGTAGTGGTGGTGGTGGTGACTGTTGCGGAGACAATGCTGAGGTGATGCTGAATGATACTCAGGTGTTGCTGAGTGATACTGCTGTGGTGCTGAGTGATGCTGTGGTGGTGCTGAGTGATATTGTCTTGGCGCTGAGTGATGCTGTGGTGATGCTGAGTGATATTGTCTTGGCGCTGAGAGATGCTGTGGCGGCGCTGAGTGATGCTGTAGCGGTTTCTGAGTGATGCTGTGGCGGCGCTGAGTGATGCTGTGGCGGCGCTGAGTGATGCTGTGGTGGCGCTGAGTGATGCTGTGGCGGCGCTGAGTGATGCTGTGGCGGCCCTGAGTGATGCTGTGGTGGCCCTGAGCGATGCTGTGGCGGTGGTGAGCGATGCTGTGGCGGTGCTGAGCGATGCAGTGGCGGTGCTGAGCGATGCTGTGGCGGTGCTGAGCGATGCTGTGGTGGCGCTGAGCGATGCTGTGGTGGCGCTGAGCGATGCTGTGGTGGCGCTGAGCGATGCTGTGGTAGCGCTGAGCGATGCTGTGGTGGCGCTGAGCGATGCTGTTGTGGCGCTGAGCGATGCTGTGGTGGCGCTGAGTGATGCTGTGGTGGCGCTGAGTGATGCTGTGGTTGCGTTGCGTGATGCTGTGATGGCGTTGCGTGATGCTGTGATGGCGTTGAGAGATGTTGTGTTGGTGCTGAGGGATGCTGTGCTGGCTCTGATTGATGCTGTGCTGGCTCTGATTGATGCTGTGGTTGCGCTGAGTGATGCTGTGGTGTTGCCGAGTGAGAGATAGAGTGAAGATATAATGCCCAATTAGAGAGGGTGGTGAGAGAGAAAGAGAGAGAAAGGGTGTACATAGAATAAAGAGTGGAGCGGGATAGAGAGAAAGAAGGGGAGAGAGAGTGAATGAAGGAGTTTGAAAGAGAAACAGATAAAGGGGTGAGAGAGAATGAAAGGCTAAAAAGATAGAGAGGGAGAGTTAATTAAGTAGAGAGAGAATTAGAGAGGGAGAGAGAGAGAAGGAGAGAGACAATAAGAGTGGGGGTGTGGAGTTTAAATAGAGTGAAGAAGTGACGCGGAAAAAGTAACCTTAAATATAGCTTTGTGCTTTGCGCCGAATAAATATTATTTTTAAAAACAGTGAGAGACAAAACTACTGGTAATTAGGCTGTGACTCCCAATATAAAACAAATAGCGATATAAGGTGAAATCAACCCACCGAAGCAATATTTCTAACTAGACAAAAAAAAGCTTGCATTTCAATGCTAATCGCTGTTGTTTTTCATGTGACTAGTCCAGGGCCCTCAGTTGGTAATGTGAGCTGCTGCTGCGATTGAAACATCAGAGTCCAGAGAGTTAATGAGCCATGACGAGGAAATGAGGAAGAGATAGGAAACCCAGATGCCAGCTGCGCGTGCACGCCATCGTGAACTCAAGCTGGTCGCCAGCCGAAAGCCAGTGTTTGCACTTCCAAAACCCGCTTACTAAAACTCTCGGCCAGACCAGCGCAAGCGCTGGTGCAGGCCGAGACCTAAAAATTAGCATTGTATATGAAATACAGTAAAGTATTTAGAGACAGCAGCACAGTCTGCATCCTGGCTTTAGTAAGTAGGCAAGAGGGCAGTTACGCAATAGTTAGTGTACATTATTCGGTGTTAAGGATGGACAGTTGTGCATTGGTGCCATCAAGTTCGTTAAGGCCATTATTCACTGTGTCCATAGTGTACATCCATTTACATTCTCGCCCATTCAGAATGGAATTAATGTTACCACCCCTTACGCCGAGGGACACTTTTTCCAGAACCAACCATCTGATTGACTCTGGTTTGTGCGCTTTTGCGATGAAGTGCTCAACCAGGGGTGCCCCCACTGTGCTACATCGTATCCTGCTACCGTGTTGTAGGATCCTGGTCTTCACTTTCTGCCTTGTTTGGCCTATAACAACTCATTACAGGGACATAGAATGGCATGAATCACATCTGTTGAGTTGCACTCTTTTAAGAAAGCAAGAAACATTAGAGACCATGTGGTTCGATCCCTACTTGACACGCCTCCCCAGCCCACTATTCAGACACTGTGGAAACTTCCGGAGATAGTTGGCCATTTCAAATGCGCACAATGTAAAGCGTGTAAACTGACCATTGAAACTAAGAAATTCTGCTACAAACAACACACCGTAGACCTCCAAGGTACATACTAACTGCAGCTCAACAGATGTGATTCATGCCATTCTATGTCGCTGTAATGAGTTGTTATAAATCTGAGGGATTTCAATGGTTGGTTGATTTAAATGCACTTCAAGATGGAAGGAATTCTTTTTGAGATGCCTTCTCCGTTAAGGGGACTGGGTGATCAGGTTGGATTTAAAGGACGCCTACCTCATGATTTCAATTTTTCCACCACACCGGCAGTTTCTGCAGTTTCTCTCTGGCATGGGAATTCAAAGTTCTTCCCTTCTGCCTTTTGGAGTTTCTCAAAACTGATGAAGCCAGCAGTTGCTTGGTTACGTAAACGGGGTGCAGGCTGATAATATACCTGGATGACATGAGTCTCATGGCACAAGGCGTGGGCGCTCTGCTGATTCAAGCTCAGTTAGCCATTTTGCTTCTTGAGGATCTGGGATTTATGATCAGTCAGAGCAAGTCAGATTTGATACTAAAGCACAGAATGGAGTTTCTCAGCTTTACGATTGACTGTCGGAGAGCTATCCTGGAATTTCCACTCAACAAAGTCAACATGATTAAGAAGGAATTGAGAAGATTGCCCATTTCAGATCAGATTTCCTTACATTCCTTGGTGAGAGTAATGGGACTTTTATTGTCATCGATACAGGTGCTTTTTCCTCGGCTACTACATTACAGGGCCCTACAACAATTGAAAATCAAACTTCTACAGAAGGGAATGTCCTATTTGGAGAAAGTGACACCAATGGAAGAAGCCAGGACAGAGATGACCTGATGGTTGAACCACATGGAAGCGTGGAATGGCCATTGCAATCAATCAATCAATCAAAATATCTTTATTCGAATATAAAAATATCCATAAAAGCACAATAAAACAATTCATAGATGGCAACATATTCATGACAAAAGATACAGTACATTAATGGTAATGACTAAAATAGGTCATAAATAACATGATATATCATATATTAACAATCAATGGTAGAATTTAAATATCAATACAATAAAATACATTTCTAACGACCTTCATTGGGCACACATAGTTCTACGTGACCGTACAGCCGACTTCAGGAATGATCCGACACGGAAAATTAATTCATCATCCGCCAATTTGAGCACCTCCGTGTATGCTAACCTGAAGTCGGAAATAGCACGTGATTTAAGAAAAGGTATCAAAAATCCT
Organism: Calotriton arnoldi; assembly: GCA_963921515.1. Classification (NCBI taxonomy): domain Eukaryota; kingdom Metazoa; phylum Chordata; class Amphibia; order Caudata; family Salamandridae; genus Calotriton; species Calotriton arnoldi. The sequence goes on from CAWUFW010005354.1 coordinate 1,213,817, forward strand.
TTTGCAAATTTAAAATAAAAACCGCAAAAGAATAAAAAATGCAACATTGTTTGATTACTGTGTGCGTTACATGGACAAGGCAATGCATCAAGATCGGTATTATAGCCCAAAGGGAAACATAATAAATATTTCATAGTGCCTGCTCGTAGACGAAATAACAACCCTCTTTCCCAATATCCTAGGGGTTTTAAAAGATATCTAGCAGGCAAATAAGAACAATTCTCTATGGACATATACTTTACAACTGAGGTTTTCTTGGTCTCTCTCAGGTGCCTTTCATCGCTATATTTTTTGTACAGTGCTTCTTGTATTGCTTTTTTATTAATTAGCTCGGATTGAATTGGATTTAAAAGATGCGTAAATAATTTACGCCTTTTAGGCTCTCTTTTACAGCAGCAAGCCATGGTATATCCCCGCCCCTCTCACATCTAAGGCAATCCGTTATTATATCTCTAGTGAGGGTTGCCGCAGTGTTTTTCCAAATTGCAACCCAGAACAGTGCCGGACGAGCCCTAATGTAATCTTCAATGTAGGGCAGGTTCAATTCTTTGTGGCACACATATACCGATGAAGAAATCGGTGCACCCAAGAGTTTCCTACATAATCTATTTTCTTCCGATTGAATACTACTACATTTGGTGAAGCCCCAGATTTCTGCTCCATAGGTTGCAATGGGAGCACACTGCAGTTTAAAAATTTTCTTAAAAGCTAGGGCGGTTTCAGACCTTTTGGGTCGGGGTAATCCCAGAAGTGTATTGATGCTTCTTGACAGTTTACTTCTGCTGTGTGCCACATGTTCAGACCATGAGCCATTCATAGCATAAAGTAACCCAAGATAAGAAAAAGTGCAAGTGCTTTGTAAACTTTCTGAATCAACAATAATTTTATTAATGGGGCGCTTTTTAGGGCCGCATGCCATTAAAAATGATTTTTTAAAATTAGTCCTTAAATCTAAAACAGCCATAAAATCTACAAAACCTCGTACTAAGATGCGTAAAGCATTCGGGGTGCGTGCCATTAAAACAGCATCATCGGCATACAATAGAGCAGGCAGTGTGTTGCCATTTATACTCGGTACGTCGTGGGTAAGTCTTACTAGTGAGTCATGCAAATCATTAATATATAAAATAAAAAGAAGGGGTGCCAGGACGCACCCCTGTCTGACACCTCTATCAATTTTAATATCACTTGATACGTCCCCATCCTGACTAATCCTCACGCGCGCATGCAAATCTCTGTGCAAATATGCTAAAAAATGAACTAAAACTTCATCCAAGCCTTGTTTTAAAAGAATAGACCATAAGCGTGACCTGTTAACGAGGTCAAACGCAGAGGTGAGGTCCATGAAGGCAAGATATATGGGAGATTTTTTTGCGACAGTGTACTTGCCAATAATCAAATTTAAGTTCAGACACTGTTCTACTGTGCCTACTTTACTTCTAAACCCCAGTTGACACTGCCTTAAAATATTGTCGCCCTCAGCCCAAGACCGTATCTTATTATAGAGAATCCTTCCCAGGATTTTCAGGGTATTGTCGATAAGGGAAATAGGTCTGTAACAACTGGGGTTAGAGCGATCGCCCTTTTTAAAAATCGGTACGATAATACTCATGGACCACGTGCTCGGGATTGTATCATAGGTTAAGTTATTAAAAACGTTCAATAAAAGAGGTGCCCAAAAATCTGGGTTATTTTTAATAAGATCAATGGGCAGCCCATCAGGGCCCGGCGCTTTGTTACCCAGACTTTGTTGTATTGCATCCTCCACTTCCAACAGAGTTATATCTATTGGGGTAGGCGCATGATATTCATATAAGTCCTCTGTACCAATTGGGGCCGAGTAGATTGTAGAGAAATGGGCCACCCATAAGTCGCTGGTTATATTACAACTAATAGCAGTTAGGGGATGTCCTAATGTCCTAATGTTTTTAACTGCCGCCCAAAACCATTTCCCTTTTTTAGAGATGCACTGCATGCTAAGCTCTCCCAGTGATTTTTTAGGATTTCATCTTTCCTTTGTGTGGTTACTGTCTTGTAATGGAGCCTCAAGGTTTTGACAAGTACCCGATCTCTAGGGGTCATTGACAGTGCCTTACGAAGCTTCCTATTTGCTAAGGAGCAGTCTTTATTAAACCATCTCGGTCCCGTTCTAACTTTCGTAATAGGCCTTGACAACAACCATTTTGTGCCCGCACACAATTGAGTGAATGCACCAATCACATCGGGATTTTGATCCTTAAACGACAGGCAGGTGTCGACAAGTGGCGAGAAAGCAGTTAACATATTATCAAATAACTTATTGATATCAATTCCTCGCCAAACTAGTCTCAAATTATCTGTAGAAGGTAACAGATTCCTAGCACCACACTCCTTATTGTTTACAGATTTGGGGGCAATTTCCAATAATATTTTAATGGGGTTGTGGTCTCCATGATGGGTCGGTATAACCTCTGCACTTAACAAACTATCTTCTAAGATTGAGGAGATAAAAACATAATCGATAGTGGATGCACAACCCCTGCCTCTATATGTTGGTTCAATACGATTATCTTTATCGGGGATAGCAGCAATATCCATAGTATTAATTAGATTATAATTACATAAATAATCAGATAGTTCTATACCCCTCGTGCACCGAGACAAACAAGTGGTAGGAAATATTGGTATATTATTACTCATTGGAATCCTTGCATTAAAATCTCCCCCCACACAAATACCGACAACATTAGTAAAAACCTTAAGGTTTTGTAGAGTTAAAATAAAGTTGAACAAATTATTAAACATGATATTTGGCACCGAGTAAAAATCATTGTTGTAAAAGTTAATTAAACATATGGAAATACCCCTCGTAAAAATCAAAGCCTGTATGTTATCATTTCTTGTATCTAAAACATTCACATTGCCACCCGTTAAAATATTCACCCAAATCGAGAGCCCACCAGATGGTCGCCCTACCTTGGGGACCGGGACAACATTATTAAAACACTGGAACCCTTCTAGGTAGAAGTCCCGAGTGGCCCAGGTTTCTTGCATCATTATGATGTCCTGATTTTCAACTATTTCGATCCAGTCTGGTAAATTCATTTTGGATGCCAAACCGGCAACATTCCAACTAAGTATACTCAGTTTAGAGTTGATGCCAGACCTAGTTGGGTTTAAGTGTCCTACCAAAGGGCATTCATCAATTGAACTATTAGTTTCAATAGGTGGCTGGGCGGGTACAAGTCAATCTTGAGTGTCTAAAAAGGACAGAGGCAAAAACCTATTATGCCTCGATAAAGAGGCACCAGCGTTCATTTGTGAGCTAAAAATAGGTTTATAAAAATATCCCAATGGGAGCAAAAAGATATTGCTGGGCCCCATACCTGTATCTTCCTGAACCTTTAATAGGGATTTTACCAGTGCAGGGTTACGAAAATTAACAACGATACAGTCCCCCTCGATATTTTTAACAGAGGGCCCAACCCAGCTTACCCTTCGTACCATGATAATATTATTTGCATCAGCCACCTTATACCCCTTATGTTTGGCTAACCAATCAACGCACTTATTGCGAAGTTGGTACCATGTCTCAATTTGATTTTTCTTTAGAGGAGGTACACCTGCAAATACGCAGACAAATGGACAGGATGCAGGTGGAAGTTTCAATATATCTTTACTGGCTTCAGTATCTATATTGTTTACTTGGGGTAAAATCCCCCATGTATATTGGGATCCCTTGTATTTGAACTCTCTGTCATGGCACACATAGTGCTACTAAAAACAGGTCGTGTGTGTAAAGTAGTAGCTGGCAAAATATTTAAACCTACAGTGTCAGGTATATTCCCTGGTGTAACAATGTCCTTTGCTATGGGGCACCCTGTTACCTTCTCACAAGTGGGACATGTCCCAGGTGGTAATAACAGTGAGGCTAGTGGAGCAGGGACATGTAACTGAGGGACAGTATCAGCCACTATCAGTCTTGATTCCACCCCCTCTACTAGAGCAGGTTTAACAATCTTGAGTTGTGAGCATAATTTATTTGACAGGGTATCCAACCTATCAAGCCGTTTCCACAAAGCACAGAAATTGGAATCAATTAGATCTTTAATTTGCCCAAAAATGCTATTAATAACAGTGTCAATAAAAGTCTCTCCCAAGCCGTTATATGGAGAAGAGGGCAATACAATACTCGTCTGAGTGCCAACAGAGTTCCTTGGTTCTTCATGGTGAGGGGAGATAACAGATTCAGGATTCGGAGACTGAGTCTGTGAAGGTTTATGTAACCAGGTGCTCATAGCAGAACGAGTGGAACCGGTGCGAGGTGGTTGTTTTCTTTTCAAAGGGGCGGACTTTGCTATTTTCCTCTTCCTCTTTGCACCCGCACACTCTATAACACAGGGCAAGGGAGAATCCTGGTCAGTAATGGTACTGATAGCCTTTTGGTTCTGTGTCAAGATTGCTTCATGTCCAGACATAGAACCGGTGGCAGAAGTTGGTAAGCTCAACGGATGAGCATTCCAAGCACTACTGGGCAGGAGAGAGCCAACTGTATCAGCCAATTCCGGCCCTAACATAGGACCATCGTGCAAAGCCTCAATGCCAAGGGATAGTCTCCTCTCTGTTAAATCAATCTCATTAGAGACTATATTCACCGCCCTTTCCAGCATACTGTCTATACTTGTAATAACTGGGCGGGAGGGTATTGTATCAATTCTCTTCCCCATATTTGGAAATTTAAGCAGCCGGGATACAGGTGATCAAGGGGCAGTGCTCACCTGGTTCAAAACCGCCAATGAAAGAGAAATGGCCCAGCCCGGCCTCAGTCGGACACTGACGGGCAAGGACGGGCCCGCCCTTGGCCCGGGCTTCGCCCGGGCGCTGCCCGCGCGCGTCCCGCGCTGCGGAGGGCCGGGCCTCAACTTATTGCGCCACCTGGCGCCGCGGTGATGCTGACAGCGGGCGTCCTTCCCTGCGCCTGCTGGGATTCGTAGTCCGTAGCGCCGTTCCCCTCACGGCTGGCAGGAGGAAAGAAGAGACTGAGGGAAAGCCGTTCCCCTCACGGCTGGCAGGAGGAAAGAAGAGACTGAGGGAAAGCCGTTCCCCTCACGGCTGGCAAGGAAGAAGAAGAGCTGGGGCAGAGCCGTTCCCCTCGCGGCAGTGACTGCTGATGAATGAGCGCGTCCCGCGCTGCGGAGGGCCGGGCCTCAACTTATTGCGCCACCTGGCGCCGCGGTGATGCTGACAGCGGGCGTCCTTCCCTGCGCCTGCTGGGATTCGTAGTCCGTAGCGCCGTTCCCCTCACGGCTGGCAGGAGGAAAGAAGAGACTGAGGGAAAGCCGTTCCCCTCACGGCTGGCAGGAGGAAAGAAGAGACTGAGGGAAAGCCGTTCCCCTCACGGCTGGCAAGGAAGAAGAAGAGCTGGGGCAGAGCCGTTCCCCTCGCGGCAGTGACTGCTGATGAATGAGCGCGTCCCGCGCTGCGGAGGGCCGGGCCTCAACTTATTGCGCCACCTGGCGCCGCGGTGATGCTGACAGCGGGCGTCCTTCCCTGCGCCTGCTGGGATTCGTAGTCCGTAACGCCGTTCCCCTCACGGCTGGCAGGAGGAAAGAAGAGACTGAGGGAAAGCCGTTCCCCTCACGGCTGGCAGGAGGAAAGAAGAGACTGAGGGAAAGCCGTTCCCCTCACGGCTGGCAAGGAAGAAGAAGAGCTGGGGCAGAGCCGTTCCCCTCGCGGCAGTGACTGCTGATGAATGAGCGCGTCCCGCGCTGCGGAGGGCCGGGCCTCAACTTATTGCGCCACCTGGCGCCGCGGTGATGCTGACAGCGGGCGTCCTTCCCTGCGCCTGCTGGGATTCGTGAGTCCGTAACGCCGTTCCCCTCACGGCTGGCAGGAGGAAAGAAGAGACTGAGGAAAGCCGTTCCCCTCACGGCTGGCAGGAGGAAAGAAGAGACTGAGGGAAAGCCGTTCCCCTCACGGCTGGCAAGGAAGAAGAAGAGCTGGGGCAGAGCCGTTCCCCTCGCGGCAGTGACTGCTGATGAATGAGCGCGGAATGTCCTATTTGGAGAAAGTGACACCAATGGAAGAAGCCAGGACAGAGATGACCTGATGGTTGAACCACATGGAAGCGTGGAATGGCCATTGCAATCTTCGGATCAGCCCCAGAACTCATCATAGAGTCGGAAGCCAACGAATAGGTCTACGGAGCCAGATGTGGAGAGACATCTACTTGGGGAGGATGGTCTCAGGAGGATGTAGAACTCCACATATACTGTCTGGCACGTCTAGCGGGATCCTTCACTATTCACAGATTTGCAGAAAGTGGAGTGAAATGTTGAATAGTGCTGAAGATGGACAATGTGTTGGCAGTACCCTATGTCAACAATTTGGGAGGTATGAAAGCCAAAGCCCAGGCGGAGATTATGAAGGACTTGGTATTATTGCCTGGAAAAGAGAATTTCAGTAAGAGCAGTTCACCTACCAGAGACTTCCAACATCAACGCAGACTGGAACTCACGATTCCTGAGGGACTTCAGCAACTGTAGACTGAAACCTCAAGTGTTTCAGCTTTTGTGCCAAAGATGGGTGGCCCGACCAGAGACTTATTGACGTCCAGACTAATGCTCCAGTACTGCAGTTCTTTAGTTGGAAACCAGACCTGGAGGTCATTCAAGTGGATGCGTTCCTACAGAACTGGTATGAAGGATTGAGCTACACCTTTTCTCCATTCATCATGATAACCAGTCATCAGTAAGCTTATCAGAGATCCCATGAGTACCAGAGCAGCAATACAGGCCTGGCGTCAACAGGCAGAGATGATACTGGGGAGTCCAGTTTGGAGAGAGCAACCATGGTTCCCACTGCTTCTGGAGATGTCATGCCCCTGTCTGGTCTTACTTCCAGAATATCCTTTGGGGTCCAGGAGGGGAAGTTCATCCTATAGTCCAGAGCAGCCTTCTGACTCTCATGGCTGGGCAGATCTTAGGCAACAATGGAAAATATCAGGACTTTCACAAACAGCTTCATTCTATATGGAACATGCTTGGGCTTCAGACACCATAAGAGATACGTGTCTGCCTCGTCTGCTTGGCGCAGTTGGTGTGTGGAAAGATACATGGATCCCATGGGGGCTCTACATTGCATACATTCTGAATTTCCTTTCACAGCTGGCAGAGGTGGGTAGAGCATTCTCCACCATTAAATTATGCAGGGCGGCCATCTCAGCGGGGCATCTTCCAGTGGCAGGTAATCCAGTGAGCTGTCACCCTTAATGTGTAAACTCATCAGAGGTATCAGACTGTCTAATCCCCAAAGCCCAAGTATACTAAAACTTGGAATGTGAACTGAGTTCTATGCCTATTTACCAGTTGGCCTGATAATTCCGACCTTTAAAAAAAAAAACTTTTCACTAAGTTTGCTATGGCACTTTATCTCATCTCATGTAAAAAAGTTTCTGACTTCTGAGCGTTAGACTTGTCAGGATGGTCCTTTACCCCAGAAGGGGTAATATTTTCCATCACTAGACGCACAAAGTCTAACATGTGGACGGTTCATCACCCAGCATTTCATGACAACCCCAAGTTGTGCGTGGTGAGATGTTTGTTAGAGTAAGAGAGTGTATCACATCAGCTCAGGCCCAGAGGGGTCAATTAATTGTCCATCTGTATCACAAACCCCCATAAAGCAAATTTGTCACCCACTTTGGCTAGATGGGTTAGGTGGGTGATGCAGGAAGTGGGTATTGGCATTTCTGTGTTTTCGCTTGTTCAGCTGTAAGTGGAATGTCTTCTAAGGCCTTTCTTTTAGGGGCCAGAGTCGAAGATATCTTAAGAACAGCTGACTGGTCATTAGGTTCCACTTTTCAAGAAGTTCTACTTTAAACCAGTGGCACAGTTGGCTGACCTGGTTTTAAGTAAGTTTTATAAGAGCATAATCTGAGCCTCCAGTCCTAACATAGAATGACAAATTTGCTAGCTGTCGTGAAGGAAAGTTTCAATTCTATTAACAACACAAAGGTGAGAATTATCCCATTCAACATCCTTGCTGGAGGCCCAACCGAATTGTTAAGCATGCCAGAAACGACGTTGGGTATAAGTATGTTTGAATTCATTTGTATTGTAAAATGTTTTGGTTCGACAGCTGATAGCTTGATATAATGCACAAGGGATTTTAAAGACAGTGTGACACAACTTGGCAAGTACAGGATGATGAGATCTAGCTATTGCTTTATCCTTTTAGTTATGGATGAAAAGCAGTAATTTTCAAGAGAAGGCCAAGAAAAGAATTTTAAGGTTATCCTCCGAGCAAATAAAGAGGATGAGGGGATGATGGAGTGGCATTACTTATTGTTATGGACAGTGCTGTTGGTTGTTGGGGGTCATGTGTTGACATGTCATGTTTATGCATTCATGGGAGTTGTAGTTTTTTATTGGCTGCTGTGAAAATGCAGTAAAGAAAGTAAAGCATAAAGTGAAGCATATTCCTCTCTACCGTGTACTTAATATTTGTTTGGGTTGGGCAGAGAGAGCATTCTATTAAGAACACAAGAGGCACGGCTTATTCATGTCTTTCTTAACTCTATTTAAAATAATAGTTGTTTCCAAGTTCACTTCATTAATTTGAACACAACTGTGTTTCTGAATATACATAGGGAAATCAACTGAAACAAAATAGCCATATAGTCCTCCAATCACACTGTCATGTCCAATATAACTCCCTATGACATCTCCTCCTCTTCGCTTAAGGAAATCTACCAGTCAGTTCTTTTTCTGGTCATTCTGATCTGCACCTGAGGAAATAATGCAAATGCCATTACCCAGTGCTTTATCTCCTAATATTATCACATTCCATCACTGAATGTATCCATCAACATTAACATATTTATCTGTTACAGTATTAGTCATGTACATCATCACTTTCCTAATACCATTGTGTCTTCATAATCGGATATCTGTCTGCTGTAACATGTTTATCTATTATACTATAAAATCCATGAACATTATCAATCATTTAGTTGGAAAAATACTTCCTTCCAATCCATTTTACCACCGGAGGGCCAAATCGTCTCTCTTAAGATTCCAGGGTGTGATAATCCCTGCCGTCATGTCTTTAATACAATTGGTACTTTCCTTCTCAATAGCTAGTTAATTTTCATTGCACGTCAGGACCGGAGAGGAGGATTATGCATGTTTAAAGCTTACCTACCACCAGTGATGCTGCGTCAGATATGGGCTTATAATAGAATTGTTGAAGCTCTAACCTCATTACCAGTCTGCAGCATTCATGATGTCTTCCAACGGTCCTCTGACTGCAATCGCTTGGGAAGCCATTACACCTCTTGCTGAATGTGTTCCGAAGCGTGACACAACTACTGCTGCATGATGCCCTTTTTCCACCTGGCAACGGAGGGAGATGAAAACTGCCTTAAAATAAATCTCCAGGGATATCAGCAGCTGCCTCTCCCCTGCCAGCCTTGTTTATACTTTCATATTTTCAGAAGTCTTAATACACCTAACCACCCACAATTCTGGTTTGTCTCCAACTGACCTGGTTGTCTGCTTCGTTCTTATGGCATTGGTAAAAGTGACTCCATCTGGTGTAAACATACGCCCTGAAATATCCAGTGCTCTGACAGTAGACACTCTTTTACACAAAATAAGACATAACAAGATTGGCAACTTAGAGGATAATTCTTTCCTAGCTAAAGTTTCATTATCCTGCCAAGCAAGCAATAGACCAGATCTACGTCCCAGAAACTGGAGTATCTAGGCTCCAGTGGTTTAGATAACCTACTTTCCTTCATTATCTTACATACCCTATGGTGTTCTCCCACTGAAGTTATGTTTACCGGTTTGTGGCCTGCTGATATTGATGACCTGAATGTATTCACCGTCCTATAGGATGGGCCTGTCTCATCCTTCTCTGCTAAGAAATTCATGATATAGACAGTTTCTGCCCCCACTTGAACCAGCTGTGTCGCCAGACACCAACAAGACCACCTCCTTCCTGCTGAATCCTGCAGCAAGCTCTGAATTTCCCTTGTTCACCCAAAGTCTCCTGAAATCTGCCACAGCACCAATCTGAGATGGTCCTGCACCTCCAGGCGGTGAGGCTGCCCATTACAGTCTGTCAAAATGTTGGATGTTACCTGCTCGGCTTTTAGAAAATCCCATGATAGTTCCATTAACATCGGGAACCAAGCATGCGACCTCCAAATGGGAGTCACCAGAATTGGATTCGCTGTCTGCCACCTCACCTGTGCTAACACCTTGGAGATCATGCTGAATGGGGAAAGACACATCTGGGACTGTCTGACCAATCCTGTAGGAATGTGTTCTTTACACTCACTCATGGATACTGGTAGTTGATTGTGCAACCTGGACGCAAAGAGGTCTGTTTCCTATGGCCCCCATCTGACCTTCAAAGCTTCGAATCCTATGGATTCAACTTCCAATTGCTAGAGTCTTTGCTGAATCTGGAATTCCAATCTGCTGCCTTGTTCAGGCACCCTAGAAGATAATCCACCATTACCAATATTTGGTTCTCTAGGCAAAAATGCCAACAGGTGTTTGCCTTTTTCGTCAGATTCAGCGATCTAGTGCCTTCCCAGTTGGTTGATGTACCTCAGTGCCAATATGTGGTCATCTTCAAAAGCCGTCGGCATGACACTTTGCCCTTCGGCAGGGATTTGATGGCAAATGAACCGCCCAGATGTTACAAGCAGTTTATGTAATGTTTCAGGTCTTCCTTTAAACATCTTCCTCCCATTGAAACTTCTCTGCATGTGGCTCCCAGCCACAACTAAAAATGCAATTTTTGGAAGGTCTAACTTAACCGCCACGCTGCAGCATTCATGATCTCTTCCAATGGACCTCTGACTGAAATTACGTTAGAAGTTATTATACCTCTAGCTGAATGTGCCTCTATGATCTTGTCCGGGAAGGATCTAAAGCTTTCTCTTCAGTTCCAAGCCTCATGTGATCCAGCCACCACTTAATCTCGGTCCTGACTTCCTGGGATACCTTCACAACCTCCAAGTACGTCACCCCCTTCTTAGGTAAGATGCCTTCAGTCTTTGACAGTCTGTCTCTCTGTATGACCTTCCTCGTTCCTTTTGATCCCAGTCATCATCTTCTCTGAGAGGATCAGGATGGCCTTTGCTGAATCTTTTGCAAATCCCACAAAAGACATTGACTGATTCAGACCCAAGTTTGACTTTGCCTGGTTGATTTCAAAGCCCAGTTCCTGAAGTAAGACAATAGCCATGTTCAAGTTGGAATGCAATTGCTGATAGATTTGGTCCATCAACAAGTAAATGATCAGTCTAACGCCGCTCGTTCTCAGATATTCCACCACTGGACGCAGTAGCTTGATATAGCACCACGGGCCGTATATAGTCCGAACGGCAAAGATAGAAACTCGTGCACCTTATCCTTCCACATGAATTGAAGGAATCTCCTATATGGTGCAAAAATGGCATTATTAAATAGGCACCCTTCAAATTAAGTCTGACTATCCAACCACCCGAAAGAGCACATCTTAGAAGGTGGATTCAGTCCATCTTGAAATGGTGGTACACCAGCCTTTCGTTTAACTCCTTCAGGTTTTTTTTAATTTTTTTTACAGGGGGCATCCCTGCCTGGTGCCCTTTTCGAGCAGGAACACGTCTGACACCCTGCCCCCAGTTCAGACTCTGGCGCGTGGAGCCGTATACAGTAGTTGCGCCCATTTAAGAAACCCCGGTCCCACCCCCATCCGCAGTAGAACAGACCAGTCCACTGTATGAAAAGCCTGTTCTATATCGAGTAGTGCTAAGGCGTAGTCCTCCTCCTCTAGACAAGGGGAATGCCATACATGCGCCAGGCGACGTAGATTATGAGTGGTACTTCGCTTCGGTATAAATCCAGCCTGATCCGTGTGGATCAGGTGGGGCATATGTGGAAGGAGTCTGGCCTCCAATATCCCACTCATCAGTTTCATATCCAGATTTAAAAGCAAAATTGGTCTATAAGAACTCAGTAGTTGGGGATCCCTGTGTGGTTTTAGTATCATGATTACTTTTGCCTCCCTCATGGATACCGGTAGAGTCTGAGTCAACATAGCTTCATTATATACCTCCAAGAGACGGTCTACAAGTAAGGGTGCAAACTGTTGCTAAAATTCGGCAGGGAACCATCACTTCCTGGAGATTTTGCTGTTTTTAGACATCTGATAGCCGGCAGTAGCTCCTCTTTGGTAATTGGAGCCACCCGCACCTCTCCGAAATTCGATCTAGCTGAGGCAGCTCTATTGAGGCAAAGAATTCCTTGATCACCTCCTGCGGAGGCGAAAGTCGCTTCCTATAGACGTTCTCCAAGTGTTTGGCGAGTATGTCAAGGACAACCTCTTGATTATGCACCAATTTTCCTGTAGCTGTATTATAGGCTTCGTGGCTGACTCTCTTTTCACCAACCGGGCAAGCATAGCCCCTGACTTCCCCTTACCTATGTAGGCGTTGTCGATACACCTTGTAAGTGAACTTTTCCGATCATTTCCAGGCCTCTAATAATCCTGTGCAAGCCATACACCACTCCCCCATTATGTGTGTAGAGGTGTGGAGATCGGCTTCCAATTTGCCCAACTTCCGCTCCTGTGTACATATATCCTGCTCTAATTGGTGTTTCACCCCATATGTCGTCTGCATACAAACCCCTCTAAGGACCACCTTCATGGCCTCCCACTCGTATGCCCTACTGGAAGCCGACCCCCAGTTTTCCTCAAAGTATCTGGACAGAGCAGTTGAAACTGCCGCAGCAAAAGGGGGATCCGATAGTGCTTGTGCCCGTAGCTTCCATGCGGGTATTGCCGGACGTGGTCGCTGACCCTTAATACTAAGCAGAACTGGTGAGTGGACTGAGAGGTACCTGGGCAAATAAGTTATCCCCTCTACCTCAGGAGTTAGTACCTTAGAAAGGAAGCAATAGTCCAATCGACTAAACATATTGGACGCTGGGGTATAGCAAGAGAATGTCCTATGTCCAGGGTATCATGTCCTCCAAATATCACTCAGCTGCATACCCTGCAGAGTGTCTTTCAGGCTCCCTGTCATGCTGGGTTTTGTGTTCAGTCGGGGGAGCTCATGGTCTAACGTTCTGTCGAGGGCACAGTTAACGTCCCCCATCATTATTACTGCTGTACCTAAGTATGGAGTCGCTGCCATCATGATGGTGGGAAGAAAGGTAGGAGAGTCCGCATTGGGGGCATATACATTAATATAGCCTTATAGCCTGCCGTAGCGGCTATACCGGCTATTAAAGGCCCGCTCCAGCGTTAAAGGCCCGAGCCGAAGGCCCAGCTACGAAGGGCTATAAGGCTATTAGAACATTCTGCCACTAGAGGGCAGAATGTTCTAACAAATAAAACAAAGGCTTCAGGGAGAGCGAGGGGATTGAAATCCCCTCAGGCTCCCTGAAGCCTTTGTTCACAGCCACAGCTGTGAACAAAGAAACACTGGAATGTTGGAGCTCCGGGCTTATACCAGCCATTATAAGCCCGGAGCTACACCATTGTTTTCAATGGAGCTCCCAACATTCCAATGTTCTAATAAAACATAATTCCCAACCCTCCAGCAGACCATGTAGGATCACATATCTTCCCTCTGGGTCCGTCACATGATGTAAGTGTTGAAAGGGCACCCCAGGTGCCACCCATATAAGTGCTCCCCCTGTGAAACCCGAGTAGGAGGTGGCGTACAACTGTCCCCTCCATCTACGTCTAATACAAGGTAATGAGTCCCCCCACAAGTGTGTTTCCTGCAGGCCTGCAATTGACACTCTACCATTTTAAATAAGCAAATACTCGTCTACATTTTTCGAATGCTACCAATCCCCAGACATTCCAGACCACATACATCATTTATGGGCATGATACAGTTTTTGCACTTATCTGGATCACACAGGCTTGGTCGAGCTCCACTGTTATCAGCATGTAACATCCTTTGATATATTGGAGGCCAGAATTCCATCTTGGGTTCCCTCTTCTGAGTCTGACACTATCTCCGCCATCTGCAGAGTTCCATCGGGGCGCACCTGTATTCGCCCCGGACTACCATTGCCCTCATGGAGACTCCTTTGATTTGGTTGATTCTGGCCTCTAGTTGTGCCTCGCCCTTGTGATGATCGTGAAGACCCTGTGTGAAGTACCAAACAGTAGTCCGGCCGGCCAGTTTCATCCAACCAGTCACTCACTTCCGCAGCCGAGAAGAAGAATAGGATTTTCCCCTTGTGCTCCACCCGGAGCTTGGCTGGATAGAGGAGACTGTATCTTACACCTATGTATCGTAGCCGTCGCTTAACCGCCAGAAATTACTCCCTTTGGTCTTGTACCCTTTGTGTATAGTCAGGGTAGATTGCAATGGGGTGACCTTCATATAGTTGCAGTCCCTTGGTACGGGTAGCCTGTAAGATAGCGTCTCTATTCGATAATTGAAAAATCAGGCTATTATAGCTCTCGTGGTGCTCCGGGGTGAGACAGGGGGACTAGTGCTCTATGAGCTCTTTCCATGTTCAAAAACATGGAGAGTCTTTTGGGGGCTAGGTCATTAATGATCCAGTTCTCCAGAAACAGCTCGGCTGAGGGCCCTTTGGTCCTCTCCGGGAACCCCACAAATCGTAAATTGTTCCTTGGCATCCTCTGCACGGTCGTCCAGTCTTACCACTTTTTTTTGCAGTTCAATGACCATGTCTCTATGGGAGCGGACCTCTTTTTGTATTGTAGCCACATTTCGTTCCTTAGTGGTGACTCTATCTGATACCTTATGAAGGTCACACCTCAGCAAATTGACATCAATCGTAGCAGCATCAATCCTGTGGACCATATCCTCACAAGTGGACTGGATCGCCGCTAGTATGTCTGCAGGAGAGGGGTCCGGCTCTGTGGGACGCTGCACTCCCTCCCCCTGCTTCTCCGAGTTTATGTCCTGTATGTCCTGTAGGTCTGGACCCTGGGGGCAGGACTGCGCATAATTCAAGATTTTCTTGGCTTGCACCTTGTTGCCTTTGTCCTTCACCATTATGGGTCCCCTGTCGATCAATGACACTTCAATGTCTTATTATCGGTGTTGCAGCCCAGTCTTTGCCACTTCTGACTTAGGTAACCCTGGGGATACCTTACTCTCCTCTGTGCTCTCTGCAGCACTGACCCTCAGTGTTTTCTTGGCCCTCTCGGAGAGATTCATGTTTTCCCTACTCTGGGTGGTCTCGCCGTGGAACGGTGCAGAGACTAAGCTCCGTGGCCTATCATTGCTGGCCCTTTGGACTCCTCAGCTACCATTGGGATCAATTATTGTGCAAACACTACCTCCCTCAGTCAAAGCCCATCCAGGCTAGTGGTTCTACCAGAGCTTTCCTGCCTCTCATGTAAGAGGAGATAAAGTTTTCTCCCTGGTTAGAAATCAAAGTTTTGGGAAATCCAATCCATAGAAGTGTCCTCGCTATAACCAAGATATACTTGTCGCCTGGTGCTGTGGAGGTATGGGGCGGATGGGAGTCACACGGTCTAACAATGTCAACGCCCACCCACTTTAGTGTAATATATCCTACTGGCAGTGGCACTAATGGTGCATTGGTATTACCTCCTGATTTAACACTCAATGATTAAAGCAGAACAGGGCTTACAAAACCTCTCCATGTCTTGGTACATCCCTAACCAATAAAACAAGGAGGCTAACCTATCTGGGGTCTCCTAATGCCCTACTGACCTCTTAAAAGCACTTCATGGGCAGTGATAAGAAGTTTCTGTGCACTAGGGAAATCACTGGCCTCTTGCAATCTCCCGGCTCAGGGTTCAAAGGCTCATGGTACCATAATCAATTCTCTCAGGCAACATGTCATCCAACCACTCCTTTGCTGACCTGTTCCTGGGCTTCCTTCTGAAGTCCGACAAGTGTAGGGCACTCAACTTGTGCCTGGCGGAACTCCTGCAGGCTAGATCCCCTGCCAGCTAACAAACCCTGCAGATCTGGCAGTGACTCAAACACCTGGTCTGCTTTTGGTGCCTCAACCTCCCCTCCCTCTGGCCTTTTTAGAGTCTACCTTGAGCCTCGCACTACCTTTTCTGGTCTGTGCAAATCTGGGATGGCCTCGGTCTCTTCCTGAGTCTGATGTCCATTCTGTGCTCTGATCAGCATAGCTGATGTGGTCCAAGCCATGTACGTTTCTGGTCCTGGTACTAAACCACTGGTGATCAAATCACTGCCCATGAGACATTCAACACATTTTTTCTCTCTTACCTCTACATTGATTACTACTGACTTACCGTTGACTTCAGCCTCAACACGGAATCAGTGGTGGCAGAGTTTTTGTGTCATAGTTGCAGAGCAGCATGCCTTCTTTACCTGTTCTCTGTATCTGAGATAGAGGCTTACCAGCCTCTTCCTTCCAAAATGCTACCTACTGCCATCTTATGATAGTACATGTGTGTGTAGCCTAGGTGTGTGGTAGTCTGTGCGAGAACTCTGTACGCTGTGTGAATGGGAGGTCCGAGGGAATCCATCTTGGATTCCCACTGAAAGAATTCTGCACAAGATAGAGTTTTGAGACAGCACACTAGACTAGCTTTGTGTAATGCTGGTTTTCCTGAAGCTTTTTCACAGCACCAGACTCGAAAGTGTGGGGAGGATGGAGAAAGGGCCCCTTTTAGAAGTTCAGAGGTGACCTTCGCTGTCAGGCCTGTTGTTCATTCATGTAGCACTCCCTTTCGATTAGGAGGTTGTGAGGAGTCTAGAGGGAGTGGCTTCATCTGAAGTTCAGGGTTAGCTTTTGGACAGGGTCTGCCTCTTTTGTTCTCTCAGAGGTGATGCTCCGGAAAAGCGAAAGGGTGTCAGGTGTGAAGGCGTCTCTCCTGTTTGTGCTCATATTATGGGGTTCTCCCAGTGGAGACTCTCACATTACCCCCACTGCTTGCTATCACCAGGCGACAAAGAGTGTTCCTGCTCTAAAAGAAAAGGTTACAATAAGAGAAGGCACCACCTCGCATCAGTTCCAGGACAGTACGGGTGGAATATACAAACCTGTAGTAGTTTCTCATTAGCATGCTGTTCTTCCAGTCTCTTATTATTATGATGTCACTGTCATGACAATGGAATGCTATGGTTTGAATCCCAGGAGGTTGTCAGTTCCTGGAAGCTGTGGAGACGAACAGTCAATAAAGTACGTGCTCTTACACGTACCTGTCTGGTGTAATCACCACAAATTTGGCGACGAGTTTGACTGTTCCTCTCTCCACCCATGTGTGCAGTGACAGTCTCCTGCGTAAATTGTCTTCTGAGACAGCCTGCTATCTTCAGTGCGGAAGATCTTCTTTGCAAATATCTCCAGACAAGACTTAATCTTCACAACCGTCTTGATTTTGCCTCATTGGACTCTTCACACCACTCCTTCATGTACCACTTGGTTGGTGAGCATTTTCTACTGCTTTTACGCTTCAATTTGGCCTGCGCTTCTGGGTGGAACATTCCTCTTGGAATATCTGCGTGTGGTATTTCTCGGGTGTGGAAGCGTGACTGCACTTTGTGCTCGAGTTTGATTTGGAGTCCTTTTGTCTATCTAACACAATCTTGCCTGGCTGTCCCTCTGCGCTGCTCGCAGTTGAAATTACTTGGGCGAGAGGTCGTACCTTCGCTGTGGCTGTTCTCAACTGATGACGGGATAGAACCTCCCTCAGGAGTTAGCGGAGGAGGGCTATGCGTCATCTCCAGTCCTGTCTTACACGTCAATCAGGAGTTTGTTGTTGCCTGGTTACAAAAAGAGCTGCGGATCAAGGCATTCCAGCGTGCGTGCGTCATCGCGCAGATGAGGAGCATCGCTCAGCAACGTCAGCACGTTACTCTATGCGCATTGTCATTGCCAAGCTACGTGATACTTGGCTGTACGGAGTAGCACACGGAGTACGCACCTTCGCGCAAAAGCAAGCCGTGTTCCAACTTATTTAACGCTTGATCTGGGATAAAGGTGTATGCTGATTTCTGTGTTCTATTTCACGGTGAGCAAGTCTGAGCGAAGTGTTTACTGTACAGTGTCTGTTGCCTTCAGTGACACCCCGCATTACATCAGAGTAGGTGCTTAGCGCAGTGTGAGCGAATCGTTTACTGTACAGTGTCTGTTGCCTACAGTGACACTGCGCATTACATCGGAGTGTGTGTTTAGCGCAGTGTCTGTTGCCCGGAAAGACAGCGTTTGACTGAGAGACACACGATGCACGGCGCAGTGTCCCTTGCCCTGAGAGACACACCGTGTTTGACTTCACAATGTTTGTTCAGCATTTGGAAATGTCTGCAAGTTTATAACTGCTCTATTTTCAAACTCTTTTGACTTATGGACTGTTTGTTGTTCTGGAAAAAGTCTTGCAGTATCTATTTTTATCCCTTATCATCGCAAGGGTGACTATCGTTTTTTAAGAAGGGATGTGCAATTATTTATAACTTTTGTCATTATTGCCAAAGTACTGCACAGCGACGTTTCACTGCATAGTGTTCTCTGTGACATTTAAC
Source organism: Calotriton arnoldi (assembly GCA_963921515.1). NCBI lineage: Eukaryota > Metazoa > Chordata > Amphibia > Caudata > Salamandridae > Calotriton > Calotriton arnoldi. The sequence continues at coordinate 1,232,322 of CAWUFW010005354.1, forward strand.
ATTCAAAGTGGATGTCCATCTTCAAAGTGGGGTTGCTCTATTCATTCATCAATAGTAACCTTTTATTTCACAGGTGGACTATCTAATTATTTACTGTAGTGTATTAGGATTAACTTCTTTACTCCTCAGGTATTTTACTGCATACAGTAATTGTTTCTTCTTGTCTTCACCATGCAGAATGTACAACCCCCTCCTCCTTTTTTACAGCTTCCAGGTGATCCACCAGTCAAGTGGAAAGTGTGGTATAGTGCCTTTGTCAAATACCTAGGCGCTATGGGGGGCTCAAGATTTAGCGCTGAAAGGAAGCGTTTCATCTTAGAGCATAACCTGGGGTTTGAAGGACAAGCTGTTTTGGAACATCTGCCTCCCCTAGTTGTGGTTGTGGGTGAAGAAGAATTGAATGTGTATGATCAAGCTGTGGGCATGCTAGAGAAACAGTTTGATGTAGAGAGCAGCATAGTTGTTGCTAGGCACAAGTTCTTTACGAGAAAGCAAGAGTGTGAGGAGAGCATTGTGTCTTATGTGGCCGCTTTGCGCATTCTCGCTTCTGAATGCGAATTTGAACATTTTACTTCTCAACTTATTCGAGACCAGATTGTTGTACATTGTTGGGAGAAGAAAGTTCAAGAGAAATTACTCACTTTAAAGAATCCTTCTTTAGATCAAACAATCACCATTGTCAAGAGTATTGAGCTCTCTCAAAAGGCATCGAAAGAGCTCAAAGCTGAGAGGAGTGTTGTAGGTGTAGTTAAGGATCATAAAGATTTGAGTGAAAAAAATCAGATAGACAAAGCTAAACCGCAATCTGAACAGAGAGGGAACAGGTTTGTGTCCACTAAAGTTGAAAAGAAAGGTTCTTACTCAAAAAATGTATGTAATAAGTGTGGGTTCCCTTCGCATTTTCCCAATTCAAAGGTGTGTCCGGCAAAGAATGCTTCTTGTCGCAAATGTGGGAAACAAGGTCATTTCGCCAAAATGTGTGGTTTCCGGGGGAGTATAAATGTTGTGTATTCCGAGGAACCTAAGAGTGATCCTGTATGTGAAGTTGTTAGCTCTCTTACTGATTTTGTAGTGGTTGTCAAAGATGATTCCGAAGATTGTGTCGATCCCATTGTAGATGTGTTGGTGGATGGGAAGTGTCTGCACCTACTGGTGGATTCGGGGGCACGGATGACTATGATTACGGAAGAGTTGTTTGAGAGCACTTGGGGGAACAGACCCCTCAATCCTCCTGACAGAAGTCCGGTCTCTTATGAAGGGAGAAAAATTGATTTGACAGGGTTCTTTGTGACTTCTCTAGTTTTTAAGGACAGGCACATCCAAGGGAAGGTTTATGTGGCCAAAAAGGGTCTTAACATTCTGGGTTGGTACCACCAGGGTTTGTTCGAGATGACTCTTAGGCCTGGCACCTCTGAACAGGTTTCAGTAATGGGTGAACAATCCGAAGGGGAGAGTTTAGTTTCCTGGTCCATGAAGTTTCCCAAAGTTTTTGGTGATAAACATGGTTGTGTTAAAGGGTTCAAACACTTTATCAAGGTCAAGGAAGGGGCTCTCCCGATCAAACACAAATTACGTAATGTGCCTTTTAGTATCAGGGATGATCTCTCATTGGAGCTTAAGAAAATGTGTGAGTCTGGAGTCATTGAACCCATTGAGTCCTCACTCTGGTTATCTCCCTTGGTGGTTGTGCGCAAAAAGAATGGTACTCTTAGGGTTTGCATTGACTTGTGCAGCCTCAATAGGGAGATTTGGGTGGATTCTCACCCTCTTCCCCGTATCGACGACATACTTTCAAAATTTGCTGGTGCGAAGTACTTCTCCAAGATTGACTTAGCATCAGCATACCATCAGGTTGAGCTTGATCCTGCTTGCAAGCATTTGACTGCTTTTGTATCACCTGTCGATACCTTCCAATTTAGGAGGATGCCTTTTGGGCTAGCCTCGGCAGCCTCAGTTTTCCAGCGTGTTATGGAGAAGGTTTTGGAGGGCGTCACTGATACGGTCGTCTTCCAAGATGATATTTTGGTGGCTGGGAAGAGCAAGGAGTCGCATGACAAGAATCTTGCTGATGTTTTGGGAAGGTTGGAAGGCAAAGGCATTGTTGCTAACAAGCTCAAGTGTGTTTTTGGTGTTGATTCCATTGAATATCTGGGACACCGTATTTCTGGAGACGGTATTGTGCCAAGAGAAGGTCTCATCGAAGCTATTTCTAATGCTTCTTGTCCCACCTCAAAAGAGCAAGTCTCCTCATTCTTAGGTTTGTGTGAATTTTACACAAAATTTATTTCTAATTTTGCTGCAAAGACAGTCCACATGAGGGGTCTCCTCAAGAGAAAATCTGTGTTCCTTTGGGATGACTCCTGTCAAGAAGAGTTTTTGCAGATCAAAAAAGAGTTAGGGTCATGCAACATTCTTACCCCTTTTGATCCCCTCTTTCCATGTACGGTGTCCGTCGATGCAAGTCTTGATGGACTCAGTGGTATGATCTCCTAAGTCAAGCAAGGAAAGGAGTTCACAATTGGTTTTGCCTCATGAGCATTACGCCCGAGTGAAAAAAACTACTCGGCCATTGAGCGAGAATTGCTTGCATGCTGTTGGGCTGTTGAGCGTTTCAAGTGTTTTTTGTGGGGGAAGACGTTTACACTCCTTACTGACCATAAGCCTCTCATTCCCATCTTAGAGGATAAGATTGTCAAAGACCACACTCCCAGAATCGCTAGGTTGAGTTCAAAGTTGCTGCAATACAATTTTGGGGTGGCGCATATTCCTGGTGGGCGAAACACACGAGCTGATTATCTCTCTAGGTCTCCCTTACCCTTAGGGAAATCTGAACATGACAACGATGCAGATGAAGATTGCCTGATTGCTGCAGGTGATGCTTGTGGTGTGGGTTGTTTCACTGAACGTGTTTGGTTTTGTGGTATAGAGTCTGATTCTCTGCTTAAGAGGGTGAAGGGGTTTATTGTTTCTGGTTGGCCCAAGGAAAAGCATCTAGACAGTGATTTACATGCTTTCGCCAAGGTCGCTGATGAGCTTACCTTGGAGGGTGGAGAGATAATCATGCTTGGGGATAAGTTTGTTCCCCCTGAATCTCTCAGAGGTTGTATCATAGAATATGGGCATGAGGGACATCTTGGACAGACAAACACTAAGAAAAGGATTCGCAGTGTTTATTGGTGGCCTTCTATGGACCGTCAAATCAATGATGTTGTGGAGATGTGTCTGACTTGTTCTACTAGTGATAAGGTTGTCAAAATTGTTTCACCTCCAGTACAACAGGTCGAGGCACCTGATGGTCCCTGGTTGAGATTGGCCATCGACTTTGTGGGACCTTTTAATGTGCTGGGCAATAAATACAAGTTCGCTCTGGTGGTTGCTGATTATTTCAGCAAGTGGTGGGAGCTCCATTTCATGACAGATCCCAACTCACAGGAGGTTATCAGGTTTCTTCAGAGTCTGTTTGCCAGAGAGGGTTTCCCCAAGGAGATTGTATCCGACAATGGGGTACAGTTTACTTCCAAGGAGATGTGTGTTTTTCTGTCTCAGTGCGGTATCACCCACCGGCGTGTGGCTTTATATCACCCACAGGCCAATTGTTTCATTGAGCGCAACAACCGCATTCTGGTTGAGTGGGCTGTTTTGTCCCGAGTTGACATTAAGGAAGCTGTCCAAAGTATGTTGTGGGCACATCGCACTATCCCTAGTTCCATCACAGGTTCTAGTCCCTTCACTTTACTTAGGGGTAGACAAGCTTCTTTCCACATGTGTCCTGCTTGGATGAAGAAGTGGGGTTTGGTGTCAAGGTGCCGAGAGACACAGGAAGACAGAGACATACAACCCCTTCCCACGGTCCTGACACAGTCCGTTGTTCCGGATGTGGCCAACTCTAAGTCCTCTGTCTCTGTGGGGGATTGAGTCAGGATTAAGTCCCCTCTCAATGTTCCCAAGGGACTGTCAAAGTTTGGTCCTCCTGTTAGGGTGGATGCTGCCTCTCGATTTGCTGTAAGAGTCAATGGCAAAAATTGGTGGAATCTATCCAGGATTTATAAGATTCCAATGAAGGTTGTTTTGCAACTGGGTCTTGAGACGAGCAACACCGTTCAGTCTGATTCTGTTCCAAAAAGTTCCCAACCTTCTCAGGTCGGGAAATCCTCCTTGAGATATGTTCCTCCACGGAGGAGTGGTAGGACGAGTGTCCCGCCAAAACGTTTAAATCTTTAGTCTATTTTATTTCTGTAATGCTTTTATATTTGGCCTTCTTTATTTGTATGCTTTTGTGGACGCCTTCTTCATTTTATCTTCCATTCTTTTTGTTTTCTAGAAGGTACTCCCAGGAGGTTGTCAGTTCCTGGAAGCTGTGGAGACAAACAGTCAATAAAGTACGTGCTCTTACACTTACCTGTCTGGTGTAATCACCACAAACCATATCTGAGAAAGGAGTTAAAGAGAAAGGCTGCAACTGCCAGTCAGTATTCCAGAACCTCTCATCGAGCAGTTCTGGTGACACCCCACTGGGCATTATGGAAATATTCTGAGATTCTGCACCGGTGTCCTTGGTAGCTAGCTTCCCAGAGGTGAGGGGACATCACCTGAAGAAGTCTGCAAGAATCTGCTGCTGGAACAACTGAAACTGCTTCACACGAGTGAGAAGAACTGGGCTGCGTGTCCAATGCAGGCTCCAAAGGATGCCTGAGCATTAGCTCTGAACTCAGGCATTACCCTGTTAGGTTGCGGGGCAAGACACCACGCAAGAGAGCGAGGAAACATATCACATGGAGGAGATCGGGAACGAAGCAATGGAGACTACAGTCATGGAGGACAGCAGCTTCCAGCATAGGGTCTCAAACACGCGGCACTCTCACCAGAGTACCAGTAGTTGACGTATAGTTCGGAAAAGGCAGAGCCCTGTGAAGGGTCAGTGAATGTAGGAGGCTGTGAGGCAACACCAGTTGTTTTAACTCCCTCGCTTGATGTTACAGTTTGTTCCCGGTATTCTGTTCCCACACGGTTCCCTCGGTCTTGCTTCTTCCACTTGTACTGACCCCTGTATTTGTTTTTGGACTGATCTTGGTAATTTGGCATGGGTACGGGTTTTTGACTTCACTCCAGTTATTTCCCGAGAGTCGACTAGGAACCTCCTTTGACCTGGCTTTGGATTTCCCCTTTTAAACTGGCAACCAAGGTCCAGCTTTCCAGTGGAGTGGATTTCTACTGGTCTTCTGTTCTCAGGCAAGTTTCCGGGTTTGCGTGGGGGCTAGTTACAACGCCGCGTCAGCTCACACGGTTAAACTGCCTCAAGTATTTTTACATTACCTAGTATGAGAACTTTTTTTGTTATCTGATACTCACTGTCTTCTGTTTTCTTTCCTGGCAGTGAGTCGTACAGAGCTTCTGTGACGCTGTGCCATCCTGTACCTCAGAGAGTCCAGCCCAGGTCTTCTACCTACCATCCTGCTGGAAACAAGTGTCTCCTTACCCCGACACCCCTTCTAAGAATCAGGTGTTCCCCACTTTCCTGGAGTATGATACCTGCATTTAGACCATCTAGATGGGGAGGAGGCAGGGTAACCTTGCTTTCCTTCGGCCTGAGTTGCAATGGTCATGGCAAGCCCCCTTTCGAACTCTAGTGTGTGCATTGTGCTTTATGTCTGGGAGGGATCTGCCTTGGGCCTGAGAAGTACGTTGACTGCTTCCCTGCTCGCCTTCGACTTGTAGTGCACACAACAAGGGTTTCCTCGGAGTGCATTTAAACCAAAGTCGATACATTATATAGGGTATGGAATGTAACCCTGTGGACAATAAAGAACCGTATACCAACAAGCCATGTAAGTTACAACACAACCATGTATAGAAGATTGCTGTCACTTATGGAGAAGAAAACACTATTCATATTTTTAAATACAGTTGTGTCCAGTCAAGCAAACAAGCTGCTACAATGAAAATGCTAAAGTGAAAGCCTTGTGCTGGTGATTGCTGCAGAACAGAAGTAGAAAGAATTTTTAAACAGAGGTTTGGGCTGTAACTTCAAGAGACCTAACAATGTGGTTTATCTGCAAAACATCTGCTTGTTTGAGTGAATGATAACAGTAGGAAAACAGTCCAAAAGTATTGAGAGTCGGTGACATGTATGTTTTTACCCTGATGAAACCACATAAAAGGTTTTATAGCTATGGTATGGCCTGTAATTACAGATTTATACTCTTATACAGGTAGATATTAACTACAGGAATGTGATAATGTTTTTACATACTGTCCTATTACTAAGATGTTTTAATTGCAATGAGTTTTGTTAATCACACAATAAAGAGCTCATTCATTCATTCACAGAAAAGGTGGTCATGATATGGGGACAAAGCCCTTGTCCTGCAGTACCCCGTGTGGGGACACAAAGTATGAATGAATATGAGGTAATCCGTAATGCCCCAATGAAAGGCAATACAGAAATGACTTACCCAGTATAAATGGGCTTGAGTATCTCAGTATGGGACTGACCTGAAATAGTGAAAGGGCAAACTTAGGGGAATATTTACGAGCCCCTTGCGCTGCCGGAGTGTCACGTTTGTGCATGGTGCAAGGGTGCCTGCATTGGTGCTAGGCTGCCGAAACGGCGCCAGCGCAGTGGGAAAGGACAGGAATGCCCCGTATTGGATAAATACGCTGCATTCCTGCCCTTTCACTTTGGCGTAGGGCAGCACAGCAAGCTGACTTTCTGCGCTGCCCTATGCCAAAACCACACAAAGGAGGCCCTTAGTGGCCAGACTACAGCGTATAGCCAATTGTAGTGTGGTTTAGATAAAAGTACCATACATTGGTTTATCCCCCAAAAATGGGAGGAAGGAGAAACCGGTGGTGAAAATCATCTACTCTTAAAAAAGAAAGAAAACCTACAAGGGGTAAATAATATAGGCGCAGAGAGAAAAATTTCTACTACCATGAGCGTGTGCTTAAAAATATAATTATTTATTACTTGTTTGCATTGTTGCTACTTACAGATGGTGACGGCTTCGTGGTTGTGATCCCCATTGCTGAGACAGATGGTAAATGCTTCTACCTCACAATGGGTGCCTGCATGGGACAGAGAAAGGCAACAGACTAGATTTGTAGGCTGCCCAGCACTCCAGCACATTAAAGAGACTGGGGCTTGGGCCACTGACGTCAAAAGCCTACGCCTCCCCAGGGGAGACGTAACAAGGAGAAATAACTTATTTCTCCTTGTTTTTTCCTCTTTCTATGTGTGCTGCATTTTGCAGCACACATAATCAATGGAGGCATTGTTTTTGTGCAGGTAGATGCCCCTTCCTGAACAAAAACAATAATTCCTACAGCACAGGCACCCTTGCACCATGGTGCAATGGTGCCTGCGTTGGCTCAAGGCAGCCAATTGTGTGGCAGTGCAGTGGAAGAGGACAAGAATGCGCCGTATATCATAGATACAGTGCATTCCTGCCCTTTTCTTTTGACGCAGCGCAGCAAAGTGGCTTGCTGCGCTGCATCAAAAACTAGTAAATGAGGTGGGCGTGGCTAGCAGCCGTAAGAAATGGCCGCTGCCTGAAGAGGCTCCGTCGTCCAGATCCCTCCCAGGACAATCCGTACACTGATCCGCCGGCATATACGCCCTTTCAGCAGCGGTGAAGTGCACCGCAAGCACCAGAGAACCCGATGCTGTAGCTGAATGGCTTGCACGAGGACCACCGGCATCGAAATACCGGCGTGAGGAGGTGCGGCCTCAACTCCATGACGAGACCGGGGTCTAGATTGCTATCCGACCCGACCGTTACGTGGGTGGCGAGCTCCGACGTCGACCGGAGGCCCGGGGTGGCGCCGCCAGAAGATTGCGCCCTCTTCGGTCCCGCCGCCACGGAACGGACCTTAACATTGCCGGGGAAGACTTGCCTGTGGGGGCCCCTGAGCCGCAGCTGATGATGGAGATGAAGGCCCGATAACGCACTTGAGGCAGTGTAGGAGGAACCCGACCCCACCGCGTCTTCCTGAAGCGCGGTACACATTTGTGAGCCCCTAACTGCGGAGATAACGAACGGCCGTATCGCGGCAGTACGGCCCAGGTACACGCCACGCAGTGGGCGCCAAATACTAACAGTCGGGCGGGGGGCGCGGACCCCGCGGCGCTATATGCCAGTTGTGGAACGGCGGCGGGGATCTTGCCCGCGCACGGCTGAGGGTGGGTCCATCTGACACCATACTACCACACGGGCCCCCGGGACATAACAGTGACTGGCCTCCATTGTAAATCAGTATAGGGTTCGGCAGGTGGGCAGGAGCAGTGACCCGCCGCACAGTGAATAACGCACCATAACCCAGTCCAGGGTGGCAACCACCGCAGTCGCAGGCCTCGCAGAGAACTCGGGCCAAGCGCGCTCAGCTGCCATACGTCACCAAGGCCGGACCGCATCCACAATAAACCAGCTAGTTGCCACGGAAGTGCGGCCTCCTCACACGTAGCAGCGTGGTGCACACGGACCCCCTCCCCAGGGATTACTCGGTTTTTCACGACGTCCCAGCGCTTCAACTGACCGAGGGTGCGAAACCCGACAGGCCGCGCGGACCTTTACGACACGCGGACAGGCGGCGGTGAGTACCACCCAGGTCTTGGTTGCCAGGAAGCTGCGACGAGCTACGATGGGAGGTAGGGGCCAGCGGGGCACCCAACAAGTAAAACTGGACAAATATGCTTATACTGGAGCCCGGACAGACTCCACAGAGCAGTCCCAAGTGAAGGACCCTACAACAGCAGGGAACACTGATGTCGTGCTGCAGGACATTATGACCACCCTGAATAACGTGCACACCTCGTTGGACTCAGGTATAGGCTCAATCTCAGTGGTGCTCTCACTAATCAGGGCGGATTTTCACAAGTTGACCACCAGAGTGGGGGAGGTAGAAACAACCACGACCTCCCTCGCCAGCGACACGTCTGCGATGAACAGACAAATACGTCAACTTGAAGCCGACAACAAGATGATGGCCGCCAAGCTTGACGACCAAGAAGGGCGTTCGCGACGCAACAATATAAGACTGATTGGCGTTCCGGAGCAATCCGGAGGAACAGCACTTGACCTACTAGTTGAAGATCTTATTAAGAACCAGCTACAGCCACGAGGTCTCTCTAACTATTTCTCTGTGGAACGAGCTCACCGTGTTCCAGGAGGAAGGCACAGGCCGGGGGCCCCCCCCCAGGCCCATCTTAGCACGTATCTTCAACTTTCGTGATCGAGATGTGATACTCTAGACGGCCCGCGCTGCCCCCCCGAACCGCTTTGAACATAGCACTGTCACAATCTTCCCAGACTATACCGCGGCGGTAACAAAGCAGCGGCGAGGATTCTTGGAGGTAAAGAAAGAACTCCGTAAGCGTGAAATCAAATATTCAATTCTGGCCCAGCAAAACTCAGGGTCGAAGCCGAAGGGAAAGCGTGGTTCTTCAATACACCCGAGGAGGCACAGGACTGGCTGGAAGGATGGCGTAGGGCCTCGGGCCCTAGACGATCAGGCAGAGGACCCGGACAACGTCTGCAAGAGGAGGCAACAGGGCAATCCGACCAGACCGGAACACCAGGGAATGCGTCGCAAACTAGCGGGAAGGAATGACAGCTTCCATAATGACAAAGGCTTCAGGTACGGTCAATACAGCCCAAATGGTCCAGCGAGAAGATGAACATACTGTGTGCAATTCCACTAGCTGGTGACAGCTACAGAGAACACAACCGGAAAGATCCAGTGACAGTGACCCTACATGTCGGAAAAGTGGACTCGCTGGCAACCGCACAGACATTTTGGACTCAGATTTGCTTAACTTCTATGGTCCGTAAGTTGAACCCACATTTTGGGAACAATGTACATGCCACCAGATACGTTATGGAGGTGGGGGTACTGGAGGGGCTTCTGGAGTACTATCTCCCCCCCGTCAAGGTATTGGGTATGGATATTAAGCACTCTGCAAAGTTGGGGTGGCGGGAATTTTTTTGTACGTCCAGCAGGGAGGCAGGGAGGGGGGTGGGTATGGGGACAACGTTAATTGGTTCGTATTTTTATTGTTCACATGTTTAAATCGGGCAGCGGTTAAGTACTACTACTTATACATTGCGCCTCTGTCACATTCCATCATAGTCTGCGTGCACACAGGACATGGTAGAGACGATAGTGCAGATTGAGCAAGCAACCGACTCTCCACTGACTCCCCCTACGTCGAGTACCCCCCTATCACTGCTCACATGGAATGTTAACGGGCTTGGCGATAAAATTAAGAGAGGACTGGTGCTACAATACTTAAAACGCCACGTCCCGGCGGTAGCCTTGATTCAAGAAACACACCTGGCGGGCTCCTCGTGTAAAGCTATGGACAGATGGGGCTTTCAGATGGTAGTGCACTCAGAGTTCACTTCAGGTTCACGGGGGGTTGGTATTTTAGCGCGGAAACAATTCCCGCTTGTAATTAAACGAACATGGACAGATGAGCAGGGCCGCTTCGCAGCCATCGCATGCCAATGGGAGGGACGAGCCTATAACATAGTGTCAGTGTATATTCCCCCAGCGCTTCACTCGGTGGCGTTCCCGGCCCTTAGCGCATTTCTGCTCGCCTTTCCAGAGGGAGAACTCCTGATTGGGGGAGATTTTAATACCACTATAAATGATGCTCTCGATCGTCAGCCCCCTAGAGACCATAGCAATAAAACCTCCCAATTTGCGGAGTTCATTGAGGCGCTCGGCCTCCTGGACACTTGGAGTTTCCGCTACCCTTTGAGCCGCAAATTCACCTTTCACTCTGGGGTACATAATAGCCTCTCCCGGATAGATTACATCCTCACATCGGCAGATAGCCTGGGGAAAATATTAGACATCACTACTCTACCTAGAGGCATCTCCGATCATTCCCCAGTGGTGTTGAAATATGCCTACCAGACTGCGACCCGGCGCCGTACCTTCCCCATATATCCCGGATTTTTGCATAACCCCAAGATCCTAAAAGACATCACTACCACAATGCAACAGTACTTCCGCGAAAATGAACACTCAGTCACTTCCCCAGTAACCCTCTGGGAGGCCTATAAGACAGTCCTCCGGGGCCAGGCCATCTCCTCCATCACGGGTCACAAAAAGAAAAGAAGAAAGAAATAGAGACCCTAGAATTAGAGTTAGTCCACGCGGAAGGCCTCCATGGCCACCAACCGATGAAAGCAACAGCCCAAGCTCTTACTTTGAAACAACACGAGTATAAGGGATACTTAGAGGAAGACATACGGACCAAACTTCAGGCTACACAGCATAAAAATTACGAGGTAGGGGATAAGGCAGGGAAGCTTCTGGCATGGCTTGACAAGAGAGAGCGCGCTAGTCGGTGGATCGCACAACTGCGCACAGAAAATAACGGAACCATAACCGACCCACAGGGAATAGCGAACGAATTAGCAAAACACTACCAACAGGTGTACACACCGACATCCTCGACGACAGTCGAGGAGGCCCAAGCATTCCTTAAAGATATTAGAATGCCCACCCTAACGCCGGAGGCGGCCAGGGCACTTGAGGCTGACCTCACAACAGATGATTGTGACAATTGGCTATAGGGGCCATACAATCGGGAAAAGCGGTGGGGCCAAACGGTATACCCATTGAACTCTACAAAAGAACAGTAACCACTGTTGCTCCGCACCTTTTGAATATGTATGTGGCCAGCCTAGAGGCAGAGGAACTCCCGCGAGATCAGCGCACAGCTACAATAGTGACGATTCATAAACCCGGGAAGCCTGCCTGGGAATGTGCATCTTACCGGCCCATATCGCTAATTAATGCAGAGGCCAAAATTCTCGCTAAACTCCTGGCAGCTAGATTGACTCCCCATCTCACCGCCTTAATACATCCGGACCAATCCGGCTTCATGCCGGGTAGAAATACGGCCCTGAATCTGCGACGCCTGCATGGTGTGCTGGCGCGTATACCCACTATTCAGGAGGCAGCTGTTATCCTCTCACTAGACGCTCGTATGGCCTTCGATATGGTAGAATGGCCTTTCCTCTTCGCAGTCCTTAAGCATCTAGGCTTCGGCCCCAAGTTCTGTGCCTGGGTACAGCTCCTATACACGAAACCCCTAGCCCACGTGACAGCAAATGGTCACATATCAGAGGACTTTCCTCTGGGACGCGGGACGCGTCAAGGGTGTCCCCTCTCACCGCTCCTATTTGCCCTCGTTCTGGAGCCACTGGCTGCATGGATCAGGTGGGCACCGACTATCCGAGGGCTCCATTGGGCGGAGGGATGGGAGGACCGGATATCATTAAACGCTGATGATGTGCTGCTGTATATGGCATCTCCTAAACAATCCATCCACGCGCTCCTGAATATCTGTGATTTATATGGCCAGTTTTCTGACTACACCATCAATTGGACCAAGTCGAACCTATATGTCCTTCATGGCCCACCACCGCAACTCCCAAAGGGGTGTAGTTTACAAATAACGAAGGGAAGTTTTAAGTACCTGGGAATCCACATCACCCCGCTCCCAGAGGAATTCATGGAAAAAAAACTCATGCCACCTCTGATAAGACTTCAGCGAGATGCGAAGCACTGGCAGTCCCTGCCATTGACACTGCTTGGGAAAGCGGCACTCTTTAAGATGATGGCGCTCCCCAGGTTTCTCTATGCCCTGCAGAATGCCCCGTTCCTTGTTCCGCTAAGTTGCTTTAAAGCAATAATGGCGGAGGTGTCAAATTTACTCTGGGACAAAAAACCTGCCCGCATTGCCATGAATAAATTGGTAAAGAGCTGGTACGATGGCGGCATAGCACTTCCAAACGTACAACTATATTATTGGGCTTCCCAGCTGATGGTACTTAATCGATGGATTCATGCCCCACAAACAGATCCCACGTTTAAAGCAGACAGACACGGGTTGGGGGAGGGAGGAATAATGAGGGCACTATACACCAAAAAACGGAATGCACCGTTGATTGGGCCCACGGCACACACAGTCCAAATTTGGCGAATAGCGCTCAGAAAACTATGATGGGAGGGTGTTGTAACCCAGCTCACCCCACTCTGGGAAACACAGCGACTGGGAAGACTTAGTAATAGTAAAGGCTTCAGGCGATGGGACGCTATCGGCATATCGACGGTGGGTGATTTGTGGGTCAAGGGAGAGGTGGCTACCTTCGCTCACCTCCAGGAGCAATACGAAATGGCACCCTCAGAAATATTCAGATACACACAAATCAGGCATGCACTCATGGCAGCCATACCGGCTGGCACCATACTTACGGAGGCCTCCCCTTTGGAGGATAGGCTATTAACAGACTATATGGACAGGAAGGCCTTTTCCCTCACTTACCGTAAACTTGTTAACAATCTACCAGACCCCACGGAACCTCTTCGCCAAAAATGGGCCGACGATCTTGGGGAACTAGACGACACAGACTGGCAGGAAGCGCTCTCGTCCCCGCGCGAAGTAGCGATACCCTCAAAATTAAAACTGGTCCAATTGAAAATACTCCATCGTACTTATTATACCAGAGTGACCTTACACAGAATAGGAGGGGCAGATAATGCGCTTTGCCTGAGGACATGTGGGGTGGAGGGTACCTTTTATCACACACTATAGGAGTGCCCCTATATAGAGTCCTACTGGGCAGCAGTGATGCAAACCATTACTCAGGTGGGTGGAGTTCAGGTTCTGCCGGAACCCAATAGATGCCTCCTGAATATCTGGGAGCCCACTGATCTAAATCACGCAACACAGGACTGGGCGACGCTGGGAATGATGTTCGCCAAGCGTACTATAGCTAAACATTGGGGGTCACATTCCTCTCCGACACACTATGACTGGTGCAGGGACAGGGACGGTGCCATGGTGGCAGAAAAGGCAACGTACGTGCACCGAGGGTGCCCCAAAAAGTGGGAGCGAATATGGGGAGCTTGGAATAAGTTTAGAGGGTACATCTGTACTCCGCCTCTGTCGACGTCAGATGCGAACTCTGACTGAGGTGGATGAGGGAGGGATATCTGCTTGCAATTCTCTGCCAAAATTACTGTAAGAAATGAACTGATGTCATGTTTAAGTCACTATGCTGTGAGACATGAGGTGTATATTCAGATTCATTTTTGTAACCGCAGTTTTAAACTATGCCCGGTAATCAATAAAAAGAACTTTAAAAAAAAAAAAAAAATAGTAAATGAGGCCCTTTGTGTTTAGCAATATGTGCGAATAACCATAGACAGAGGAAAAGTGATCTGCAATGTTTACAACAAGGTGCTAGCCAAGGAACTAATATTGATGTGCAGATCACCGTAAGCAGAAGAAAGAGAACCGCAGTGTTTACAACTAATGCCAGCAAGAACCTGCAGTCCCATACGCGCAGTGAGAATCACTGTAGAAACCAGCGGGATGCCTGTGAGTGATGATAGCAAAAACTGAAGGCGTCTTTCGCAAAAGATAAGAAAAAAAGATAGAGAATTCTATATTACCTCACTTCGGGCCATATGTATCAATGTTAGGTTTTGCGATTCTCAAATAGCGATTTTTTGCGAATCGCTATTTGAGAATCGCAAAACTAGATGTATGTAGGATTTGCAAAACAAATTGCGAATCCTACATATTCCTTTATTGCGAATCGCAAATTGCGATTCGCAATTAAGGAAACTCTCCCCATTCATTCCTATGGGCCTAGAGGCCCATAGGAATGAATGGGAAGACTTTCTCAATTTGCGATTAGCAATTAGAGAATCGCAAATTGAGAATGCAATTTCAAGGTTGCAAGGGTGTCAAAGGACACCCTGTTGCACCCTGAAATAAGCATGGGTGCACATGTGGCGCACATACATGCCCTAAGGGCATGTATGTGCGCCACATTGCACTTTGAGAAATGCTAAAAATTGCATTTTTAAAGAAATCGCATATTACCACCAACTTGAAGTTGGTGGAAATTTGCGATTCCTTATGACCAATTTGCACTTTTTTTGTGCTTCATACATTGCATTTAAGGAATTGCAATTTGCGATTCCTTAATGCATTCGCAAAATAGAGAATCGCAAATTTTGCGATTCCTTATTTTGCGAGGCAGTTTTTCATTCATACATACCACTAAGCCCAATTGCGATCGCAAACGCTGAAATTCTGCGAATTTCGGCGTTTGCGATCGCAATTTGGAATGATACATATGGCCCTTCGTTTTTAGCACGAGACCATACATGCCAACAGACCAGAGTCAGGCAGGAAACTCCTGGTTTTTGAAGCAAAAAATGGCTTCCCGCCTACAATTGCCTCTGTCAATGGGGTCAGTTCCACAGATTTTTTTTTCAAAATCTCCCACTTTCCTGTTCTAAAATGTTGGCATGTATGTGAGACTCACCACACGCTGTAGCGGTTCAGGCTGGACCGCTCTCTCGGGGCAAGGTCAAGTCTAATTTGATTTGCATATGGCCGGCCCTCTTATCCAATGACGTAAACGAGCTGGAAATGATGCAAGGGGACACAAACCACTGGAATTCCCAGACACTGGAAGCATGTCATCAAAGTTTCCATACAGCTTTTGATTTTTTAGTGACCGCTGACATTTTTGCGCACTCTGCGAGGTAAAGGGACCCAGGCCTTATTCTAGGCGCCCTGCCAGACAGCAGAGCAGCAACAGGCACGCCTGGGCCAGAGGCGGCGCTCAAAAGAAAACAGACTCCAAAACCCCCAAAACTAAAACCGTCGCTTCTGCTGAGTCTGACTGGATGCACTTCTCGTATTAGTGGGACAACCGTTGTCTGTGATCGAAAATCGGGAGTCTCCCGCCTGACTCGGGTCTATTGGCATGCATGCATTCAGGCGGGAAACATACGAGTTTTTGAGCCAAAAACAGCTTTATTTTAGCAGTACCCCATCGGAAATTGCCTCTGCTTCACTCACAGTCCATGGGGAAAATACAGTCCACAATTTTGTTGCGAAATCTCCCTCATTCCTATTTCAAAATGCTGGCATGTATGAAATCTCTCCCTTGCCAGTTGTAAATGTTGGCAAGTACGGTCTCGCATGCCGTAAAGAACCGTGCGTGCATTCATTTTTAATTAAAACCCCATTTCATGAGCTCTTGATAGAGTTACCTGAGCGAGGCCACTAGGTGGCAGCAAGTCCCAACAATGCAGAACTGAACTCGACGGCTAGTTTTAGCTCTGGACATTCAGCTTCTTGTGGCATATTTACAAGCCCCTAACGCCACCAGAGAGTCACTTTTTTGACGCTTCGGTGGCGTAGCGCCACTTCCCATATTTACAAGCTGGCCCTAAGCCACTTAGGAAGGCTTAACGCCACCTTGTAAATATGCCCCCTTCCGCTGAAGTCCTCTGTGGCAAAGGGGCTGCAATTGTTGTTGCTGTGGGCATTCCACCGCAACACCCAGTGCTTTTAGACGCTACACCAGATTTACAAGGCTGATGCAGCGCCAAAAACAGCACCAGTCTTACGCCATGGATTACCAGGGGTTAGAATGACGATACGAGGAGAAATTATTTGTTTCATCTCGTTTTTTGCTCTTTCCATGCAGCACACATAGAAAGAGCAAATCGCCATGAATGATTGTTTATGTGCAGGAAGGTGTTTCCTGTACATAAACAATCACCCCTGCAGCGCAGGCACCCTTGTAACATGGCAGCAGGGTGCCTGCGCTGGCACTAGGCAGCTTTTTTTTGCTCCAGCGTTAGGGGAAACACAGGGGTGCACTGTATTCCTGTGAATATGGCGCATCCCTGCGTTTTAAAAATGTCAGAGCGTGGCACTGCTGAATTTGGCGCACCTCCGCGCTCCGACATTTTTTTGTAAATATGCCCACTTGTTTCTGTCCTTAGCTACATCCCCTCCATGGATGTATGTGCCATTGTCCCACAAGTCTCATCCTACGGCCCCCTATAGATTCCTGCACACATACATTAGGATGCAGTACGTCTGGGAGCCCCATCTTTGGGTTGTGGAATCATGATGCAAAGGTACAACACACTGGCCATGTGGCAGGTGGTGCCACCTTGGATTTGAAGGGTGGGCAGGTATGAAGGGCTAGTTTACCTGGGCAGAAAACCGTGAGAATCGACCGGATTGAACGGCTTTAAGTTATTGCCACCAACAATACTGTCTTCGATACCCTCAGGTTTGCGAGTCAGAATTTCAATTTCTGCAAGAGACATGTTACGTTTTTAAGTGTGAGACACATGTGTGCTGCACCTGTCCCACTGGATAAACATTTTTTTTTTCGAATGCATGACATTTTTAACAACGCGCTGTGTTCTATACTTGGACTTTGTCGTGCTGCGCTGTTCTCCGAGCTGTAATGCCACGATCAGCATCCTGGAGAAATGGCTCATATTCGTTCACTGAAGAGAATGTTACATGGCCAGGACCGGAGCTTTAAGTGGGCCAGGTCCCTCCGGGTCTCAGACCCAGGAGCATTTTAGAACAGGCTTTGAAACGGGTCCCTCTCGTGACCTATATTCCGGCCCTTAACTTTACTGGGAAAACCCTGATGATTTCTAAACAACTAATGTAAAAAAAGTTCAGGTAATTCATGTCAGTGAGTTAGTTCTTGTTTGTATTTCACATGTTTTAGTGAATCTTGCAGTGCATTAGACTGTTAGTTGTTCCCAAGATGTTGTGTTTTTGTATTTTGTTTTGTGGTCTTTCAGCATATCACTGGTATAGTGCATACTTTGAACTGCGTCGCCTCCAGGTGTTTATAACTGGCCAAGACTGAGAGCTCTGGAGTTGAGATTGGAGGTAGTGCAATTTTCTTGCATTACCTGTTAGTGGGTCAAAAAGGTGTTCAGAATACATGCTCATCCAATCCTTGGCCTCTCCTCAGAGCGCTCACAGACGACCATTGACGAAGCCAATAGTCTTGGCTGTTTTTAGGGGCACATCAGCTCCTATGTTATTTGTCTGGATGCAATAACTGAAAGCTCAGAGAGACACCACAATACTGGCCGGGTGGCGCACTAGGGAAATCACAGAAATCTAGTTTACATGTTTAAGCCACACCTATAACTACGTAGACCACACCCCTTTTAGAGACCCTCCACATTTATCATTCCACTGAAAGTTCTGGCCAGGACACGAGTTTTATACTCAGGCATAGCCCACTCAGCCTTCCATCCTCTCGAAGGTCGTAAATTGTGTACCATAAATTGAGAAATAGTAAGATCTGTTATTTACAGAGCATGTAATAGACAAGTTATTGGAACCAGATGCACTCAACAGTAAGGCAGGTGAAGAAAGACACAAAGGAGACTCAAGACCTGGTTCTTCGACTGAGACACAGCGCCCAGATACCCCCAGGGGTGACAGTGTTGCGCTTTACAAATGCTGGTTGATTGAATGATTGATTGAAGAAGCGGAGGCTGGGGTGAGCGGGTGCATGACCACCCAGGGTGGGTGTCACCCACCACAGGTGGGAGAGATCGGAGGTGTTCTGCCTTCGGAGTGAGGAGATAAACCCAACAACTGTGCATCAGTTCGAATGGGGATGCTGCTAAGAAAGTCAACACAAGATTCAAATCCCACTGACAACCAATGAACAGAGAGGGAGGGAACAAGGAAACTAAGCGGTTCAGAAAACGCGCCACCAGGGGCGATCTAAAAAGGGATGTCTGGTCAGGAAGACTCCTGATAGCAGTCAGGGCAGCAGGTAATGTTAAGCATAGCCAGTGCTCAATGTGAGCTGGTGGGGACACCCACACTCCTTTTTGGGGACTGACACTTATTTATGTGCATCAGATATTTACTGAGCAAAAGGACAGAAAGAAGGAAGAAAAGAAAGACGGGGAAAAAAACCCAAAGGGAGAAAGCAGGAGCCTCTCAGAGTAAGATAAAGGAACAGGGAGGGTCTGGCAGTCAATGAAAGAGTTAGGAGGTGGATTCAAGACTACACAGCCTTGGTATTCTGTGTGCTGATATCTAATTGCCACGGGTTTCAGAGCCGAGCTTTGGGCACTGGCACTCATTCCATTGCAAATTAAGCCCTGAGTGAGGTCACTGCCAGACTGCTGTGCAAGAAACAATGGGAATCATAGGGTGTCAGAAAGGCGGGAATTCAAAGGATGTAGGCCTTCCGTCTTGCACCATTGAACAAGCTTGCAACTTCCTCAGGAGAACAAAAGGGTTCTATCTGACACCACTCAGTCTCTGCACCTGGAGCACTTCCTGCTGTGAGATCGCGCCCACCCTGCGCAGGAGCGGAAGTAGTGGCTGAATAGTGATTGGTACACCAGACCTTCCTGCCCAATCCGAGGTGATCAAAATCAGCTGTTCTTGTCCCCCTCCCCCCTAGACTTTAGGGGGGCATTCAACAGAAGTTGAATTAGTTGAAACGCATACTGATGGCCTTCAGATCTGTTGAACCTGAAGGCAGCCCCCAGAGAACCATTTAGAAGGAAGAGCACTGGTGTGTGGGACCTAGGAAGTTGTTGTAATTGCTGTATCTTCTTGCCTGCTTGTTTGGCTTGCTTACCTGCGCGAGGAGCGGCAGACCCCGATGAAGCATCATGTAGTTCCATAGGTTCCCTTCATGGCACTGCTGTGTCTGAGCCATAGTGAGGCTACTCTTTGGCCTCCCCTCATTGGGGTATTTATGTAATAAACCTCTTTCTCATCATAAATTGACTGTGGCGAGTGCTGGTCATTCGGCAATGAGGACGGGATCAACCTGTTCCCACCTGGCAGTTGACTCCGGCGGGCTCGCGTGGAAGCATTCCTGGTCCCTTGGGCACTGAAGATGGCGGTGCTGACCTGGCCCGATACCACACTCTGTATACTGGTCGCTCCCCAGGTGTGTGCTTGAGGTGCAGTTCCTTCGACATTGCCAATCACCAGTGCTATCTTTCAGATACCTGTGTGAGCTCCAATCGTGAGCACCATTCCTTGATTCCAATATCTCCAGGGCTCCTGGTGCTGGCGCATGCATGGGACACGCCTTCATCAACGTATGTGGTTTCACGTCTACTAACAAAATCAAAAGGAGTGGGAGAACAGAGTATCACATCAAAGGATCTCAACAATTAAATTCTTGTGGGACCCTCACCAGTTATCTTCGGTCAGTGACATGTTATCTCACTGACGTACTAGTGACTGTTAGCTTCATCATCAGGTACGTTCTCCACCAGGAGGAATTGTCTCTCGCACCAGAGACATTGTGGGATTCGTGACTTCAAAACTGTGTTTAAAATTGCCTACTGCCCCTTAGAACTAAGATGTTATTAAAAATTAAAAATGGAGGTAGTGGTAAGGTTAAAAGAAAGAGATGTGTATGGGGAAGAGTTAGATAACCTGCACATCTACATAAAACATAGGGTCATGTGGTCAACATGTTTCAGCCTACTTGTGCCAACTAGGGTTGGTGGCTTTCGTCAGGACCGTGAGGTTATTTATGGATCCCTTTCGTGGAACCGGACGGACACTTTCCCCTGGTTAATGTTGTGTTCTCTGAATGAAGAACTCAGAGAATATCATTGCCTCTCCTTTGGCAATCTTCTACAAGGCTCCATTGTGGCTAGGAAGGAGGTGGATTTATACGCTCTTCGGAGCGATTCCTCCATTCCGATACTGATCCTACCTGTCATTATATTCTCTGAGTTGTTCATTGAGACAACACAACATTAACCAGGGGAAGTGTTCGTCTGGTTCCAAGAAAAGGATCCATTAATAACCTCACGGTCCTGATGAAAGCCACTGTCACTATTTGACGCAAGTAGGCTGAAACATGTTGACCACATGACTATATGTTTTATATAGATGTACAGGTTATCTAACTCTTCCCATACACATCACTCTTTCTTTTAACCTTACCACTACCTCCATTTTTTTTTAATGTTTAATAAAATCTTAGTTCTGAGGGGCAGTAGGTAATATTAAACACAATTTTGAAGTCATGGATCCCGCAATGTCTCTGGTGCAAGAGACAATTCCTCCTGGTGGAGGACAGACCTGATGATGAAGCTAACCTTCAGCCGCGGCCCGTGCAGGTAAGAGCAGTGGGGCCGAGTAGGGGAGATTTTGACAGACGACGATGAGGGAACATTAAATAAATAATTAATTTTTCCTAGTCGACGTCAGTCGAAATCCGCCCCCACCTGGCCCCACCGCTCTTACCTGCATGGGCCGCGGCTGCTAAAAGTCACTAGTACATCAGCCAGATAACATGTCAGTGACCGAACATAACTGGTGAGGGTCCCACAAGAATCCATGTGTTGAGATTCTTGGATGTGATACTGTGTTTCCCCACTCCTTTTGATTTTTGTTGGCAAAAATTGGGAAGCTGAGTGAGACTACGATTTTCCATAGCTTCTCCCTCCCCCACTGATATTTTTCGAGTTTCACGTCTGCTGCCACGTCACTGGAACGCACCGTGACATACGTGATGTGGGTATCATCATTATGCATGGGTTCAAGTTCCCGCCCTTTCCTTTCCTCGTGTTATAGCAAGAATGAACATGAGCTGGTGGCGCTTCGTGGCACTATCGTCATCACTTTTAGTCTAACGCTGGCTGCCGGCCTGTGAACAAGTGCTGTATTGCCCCCCCAGCAGTGTGCCCTTAAAGTTTCATGGAGTCACCAAAGGAGTGTCCTGTACGTTTAATTGACAAGTGTGCAACACTGGCGATGACGCTTCCCATTTGAAATGGCATTTCTGCTTGCAGTGGGGATGTCAGGCGGAGGCTTCTCATTTCAGAGAGTTGCCTTGTTTGGTGTATTTTGCATTTAACGTGCAGGAGATCAAGCTGCAGAGACTTTTTAAAATTCTGGGAAAACACCTGCAAGATGAGCAGCTACAGGTAAAATTCGCCATGGCGGCACCCGCTGTTACAGGCACGGTGCCGCCCAACACAAGGCCCACAACCCCACACTGCCCTTTCTGCTGATGTAATGGACAGTGGTGGTGCTTCACAACAGAAACTGAAAGGTGCTTCCTGAGACAGAAGTGAGACATGCGTTTAGGACAAGGTGCACCACCCGCAGCCAAAGCATATGTATGTGCAGGGGCTGCTCCAATACAGAACCAGTGGTCGAAGCGGGCCGATGGATCTAAAGGACCCAAGAACTGATGGATCTAAAGGACCCAAGAGCTGATGGATCTAAAGAACCAAAGAACTGATGGATCTAAAGAACCAAAGAGCCGATGGATCTAAAGGACACAAGAGCTGATAGATCTAAAGGACCCAAGAGCTGATGGATCTAAAGAACCAAAGACATGATGGATCTAAAGGACACAAGAGCTGATGGATCTAAAGGACCCAAGAGCTGATGGATCTAAAGAACCAAAGAGCTGATGGATCTAAAGAACCAAAGAGCTGATGGATCTAAAGAACCAAAGAGCTGATGGATCTAAAGCACCTAAGAGCTGAGGGATCTAAAGAACCCAAGAACTGATGGATCTAAAGGACCCAAGAACTGATGGATCTAAAGGACCCAAGAGCTGAGGGATCTAAAGGACCCAAGAGCTGATGGATCTAAAGGACCCAAGAGCTGATGGATCTAAAGAACCCAAGAGCTGAGGGATCTAAAGGACCCAAGAGCTGATGGATCTAAACAACCAAAGAGCTGATGGATCTAAAGAACCAAAGAGCTGATGGATCTAAAGAACCAAAGAGCTGAGGGATCTAAAGGACCCAAGAGCTGATGGATCTAAAGAACCAAAGAGCTGATGGATCTAAAGGACCCAAGAGCTGAGGGATCTAAAGGACCCAAGAGCTGATGGATCTAAAGAACCAAAGAGCTGATGGATCTAAAGAACCAAAGAGCTGAGGGATCTAAAGGACCAAAGAGCTGATGGATCTAAAGAACCAAAGAGCTGATGGATCAAAAGAACCAAAGAACTGATGGATCTAAAGCACCCAAGAACTGATGGATCTAAAGGACCCAAGAACTGATGGATCTAAAGAACGAAAGAGCTGATGGATCTAAAGGACCCAAGAACTGATGGATCTAAAGGACCCAAGAACTGATGGATCTAAAGGACCCAAGAGCTGATGGATCTAAAGGACCCAAGAGATGATAGATCTAAAGGACCCAAGAGCTGATGGATCTAAAGAGCTGATGGATCTAAAGAACGAAAGAGCTGATGGATCTAAAGGACCCAAGAGTTGATGGATCTAAAGGACCCAAGAGCTGATGGATCTAAAGAGCTGATGGATCTAAAGGACCCAAGAGCTGATGGATCTAAAGGACCCAAGAGCCGATGGATCTAAAGAACGAAAGAGCTGATGGATCTAAAGGACCCAAGAGCTGATGGATCTAAAGGACCCAAGAGCTGATGGATCTAAAGGACCCAAGAAACGATGGATCTAAAGGACCCAAGAGCCGATGGATCTAAAGGACCCAAGAGCTGATGGATCTAAAGGACCCAAGAACTGATGGATCTAAAGGACCCAAGAGCCGATGGATCTAAAGAACGAAAGAGCTGATGGATCTAAAGGACCCAAGAGATGATGGATCTAAAGGACCCAAGAGCTGATGGATCTAAAGGACCCAAGAGATGATGGATCTAAAGGACCCAAGAGCTGATGGATCTAAAGAGCTGATGGATCTAAAGGACCCAAGAGCTGGTGGATCTAAAGGACCCACAGGACCCAAGAGCTGATGGATCTAAAGAACCAAAGAGCTGATGGATCTAAAGAACCCAAGAGCTGATGGATCTAAAGAACCAAAGAGATGATGGATCTAAAGGACCCAAGAGCCGATGGATCTAAAGGACCCAAGAGCCGATGGATCTAAAGAACCCAAGAGCTGATGGACCTAAAGAACCCAAGAGCCGATGGATCTAAAGGACCCAAGAACTGATGGATCTAAAGAACCAAAGAGCTGAGGGATCTAAAGGACCCAAGAGCTGAGGGATCTGAAGAACCAAAGAGCTGAGGGATCTAAAGGACCCAAGAGCTGAGGGATCTAAAGAACCAAAGAGTTGCTGGATCTAAAGGACCCAAGAGCTGAGGGATCTAAAGGACCCAAGAGCTGAGGGATCTAAAGAGCCAAAGAGCTGATGGATCTAAAACACCTAAGAGCTGATGGATCTAAAGGACACAAGAGCTGAGGGATCTAAAGGAACCAAGAGCTGATGGATCTAAAGGACCAAAGAGCTGATGGATCTAAAGGACCAAAGAGCTGATGGATCTAAAGGACCCAAGAGCTGAGGGATCTAAAGAACCAAAGAGCTGATGGATCTAAAGAACCAAAGAGCCGATGGATCTAAAGAACCAAAGAGCTGATGGATCTAAAGAACCCAAGAGCTGATGGATCTAAAGGACCAAAGAGCTGATGGATCTAAAGGACCCAAGAGCTGATGGATCTAAAGGACCAAAGAGCTGATGGATCTAAAGGACCCAAGAGCTGATGGATCTAAAGGACCAAAGAGCTGATGGATCTAAAGGACCCAAGAGCTGAGGGATCTAAAGAACCAAAGAGCTGATGGATCTAAAGAACCCAAGAGCTGATGGATCTAAAGGACCAAGGAGCTGATGGATCTAAAGGACACAAGAGCTGATGGATCTAAAAGACCCAACAGCTGATGGATCTAAAGAACCAAAGAGCTGATGGATCTAAAGGACCCAAGAGCCGATGGATCTAAAGGACCCAAGAGCCGGTGGATCTAAAGCACCTAAGAGCTGGTGGATCTAAAGGACCAAAGAGCTGATGGATCTAAAGGACCCAAGAGCTGATGGATCTAAAGGACCCTAGAGCTAAGGGATCTAAAGAACCAAAGAGCTGATGGATCTAAAGGACCCAAGAGCTGATGGATCTAAAGGACCCAAGAGCTGATGGATCTAAAGCACCCAAGAGCTGAGGGATCTAAAGGACCAAAGAGCTGATGGATCTAAAGAACGAAAGAGCTGATGGATCTAAAGAACGAAAGAGCTGATGGATCTAAAGCACCCAAGAACTGATGGATCTAAAGGACCCAAGAACTGATGGATCTAAAGAACGAAAGAGCTGATGGATCTAAAGAACCAAAGAGCCGATGGATCTAAAGAACCAAAGAGCTGATGGATCTAAAGAACCCAAGAGCTGATGGATCTAAAGGACCAAAGAGCTGATGGATCTAAAGGACCCAAGAGCTGATGGATCTAAAGGAACAAAGAGCTGATGGATCTAAAGGACCCAAGAGCTGATGGATCTAAAGGACCAAAGAGCTGATGGATCTAAAGGACCCAAGAGCTGAGGGATCTAAAGAACCAAAGAGCTGATGGATCTAAAGAACCCAAGAGCTGATGGATCTAAAGGACCAAGGAGCTGATGGATCTAAAGGACACAAGAGCTGATGGATCTAAAAGACCCAACAGCTGATGGATCTAAAGAACCAAAGAGCTGATGGATCTAAAGGACCCAAGAGCCGATGGATCTAAAGGACCCAAGAGCAGGTGGATCTAAAGCACCTAAGAGCTGGTGGATCTAAAGGACCAAAGAGCTGATGGATCTAAAGGACCCAAGAGCTGATGGATCTAAAGGACCCTAGAGCTAAGGGATCTAAGAACCAAAGAGCTGATGGATCTAAAGGACCCAAGAGCTGATGGATCTAAAGGACCCAAGAGCTGATGAATCTAAAGCACCCAAGATCTGAGGGATCTAAAGGACCAAAGAGCTGATGGATCTAAAGAACGAAAGAGCTGATGGATCTAAAGAACGAAAGAGCTGATGGATCTAAAGGACCAAAGAGCCGATGGATCTAAAGAACAAAAGAGCTGATGGATCTAAAGAATGAAAGAGCCGATGGATCTAAAGGGCGCATCAGCTGATGGATCTAAAGAACCAAAGAGCCGATGGATCTAAAGAACGAAAGAGCCGATGGATCTAAAGGGCACATCAGCTGATGGATCTAAAGGACCAAAGAGCTGATGGATCTAAAGGACCCAAGAGCCGATGGATGTAAAGGGTGCATCAGCTGATGGATCTAAAGGACCAAAGAGCTGATGGATCTAAAGGACCAAAGAGCTGATGGATCTAAAGGACCAAAGAGCTGATGGATCTAATGGACCCAAGAGCCGATGGATCTAAAGGGCGCATCAGCTGATGGATCTAAAGGACCAAAGAGCTGATGGATCTAAAGAACCAAAGAGCTGATGGATCTAAAGGACCAAAGAGCTGAGGGATCTAAAGGGCGCATCAGCTGATGGTTCTAAAGGACCCAAGAGCTGATGGATCTAAAGAACCAAAGAGCTGATGGATCTAAAGGACCAAAGAGCTGAGGGATCTAAAGGACCCAAGAGCTGATGGATCTAAAGAACCAAAGAGCTGATGGATCTAAAGGACCAAAGAGCTGATGGATCTAAAGGACCCAAGAGCTGATGGATCTAAAGAACCAAACAGCTGATGGATCTAAAGGACCCAAGAGCTGAGGGATCTAAAGGCCCAAAGAGCTGATGGATCTAAAGAACGAAAGAGCTGATGGATCTAAAGAACGAAAGAGCTGATGGATCTAAAGGACCAAAGAGCCGATGGATCTAAAGAACAAAAGAGCCGATGGATCTAAAGAAAGAAAGAGCCGATGGATCTAAAGGGCGCATCAGCTGATGGATCTAAAGAACCAAAGAGCCGATGGATCTAAAGAACGAAAGAGCCGATGGATCTAAAGGGCGCATCAGCTGATGGATCTAAAGGACCAAAGAGCTGATGGATCTAAAGAACCAAAGAGCCGATGGATCTAAAGAACGAAAGAGCCGATGGATCTAAAGGGCGCATCAGCTGATGGATCTAAAGGACCAAAGAGCTGATGGATCTAAAGGACCAAAGAGCTGATGGATCTAAAGGACCCAAGAGCTGATGGATCTAAAGAACCAAAGAGCTGATGGATCTAAAGGACCAAAGAGCTGATGAATCTAAAGGACCCAAGAGATGATGGATCTAAAGTACCCAAGAGCTGATGGATCTGAAGAACCAAAGAGCTGATGAATCTAAAGGACCCAAGAGCTGATGGATCTAAAAGACCCAAGAGCTGAGGGATCTAAAGGACCCAAGAGCTGAGGGATCTAAAGGACCCAAGAGCTGATGGATCTAAAGACCTGATGGATCTAAAGGGCCCAAGAGCTGGTGGATTTAAAGGACCCAAGAGCTGATGGATCTAAAGGACACAAGAGCTGAGGGATCTAAAGAACCCAAGAGCTGATGGATCTAAAGGACCAAAGAGCTGATGGATCTAAAGGACACAAGAGCTGATGGATCTAAAGGACCCAAGAGCTGATGGATCTAAAGAACCAAAGAGATGATGGATCTAAAGGACCCAAGAGCTGATGGATCTAAAGAACCAAAGAGCTGAGGGATCTAAAGAACCAAAGAGCTGATGGATCTAAAGGACACAAGAGCTGAGGCATCTAAAGAACCAAAGAGCTGATGGATCTAAAGGACACAAGAGCTGATGGATCTAAAGGACCCAAGAGCTAAGGGATCTAAAGAACCAAAGAGCTGATGGATCTAAAGGACACAAGAGATGATGGATCTAAAGGACCCAAGAGATGATGGATCTAAAGGACCCAAGAGCTGATGGATCTAAAGGACCAAAGAGATGATGGATCTAAAGGACCCAAGAGCTGAGGGATCTAAAGAACCAAAGAGCTGATGGATCTAAAGAACCAAAGAGATGATGGATCTAAAGGACCCAAGAGCTGATGGATCTAAAAGACCCAAGAGCTTAAGGATCTAAAGGACCCAAGAGCTGATGGATCTAAAGACCTGATGGATCTAAAGGACCCAAGAGCTGGTGGATTTAAAGGACCCAAGAGCTGATGGATCTAAAGGACACAAGAGCTGATGGATCTAAAGAACCCAAGAGCTGATGGATCTAAAGGACACAAGAGCTGATGGATCTAAAGGACCCAAGAGCTGATGGATCTAAAGAACCAAAGAGATGATGGATCTAAAGGACCCAAGAGCCGATGGATCTAAAGGACCCAAGAGATGATGGATCTAAAGGACCCAAGAGCTGATGGATCTAAAGAACCAAAGAGCTGAGGGATCTAAAGAACCAAAGAGCTGATGGATCTAAAGGACACAAGAGCTGAGGCATCTAAAGAACCAAAGAGCTGATGGATCTAAAGGACACAAGAGCTGATGGATCTAAAGGACCCAAGAGCTGAGGGATCTAAAGAGACAAAGAGCTGATGGATCTAAAGGACACAAGAGATGATGGATCTAAAGGACCCAAGAGATGATGGATCTAAAGGACCCAAGAGCGGATGGATCTAAAAGACCCAGCAGCTGATGGATCTAAAGAGCTGATGGATCTAAAGGACCCAAGAGCTGATGGATCTAAAGGACACAAGAGCTGAGGGATCTATAGGACCAAGGAGCTGATGGATCTAAAGGACACAAGAGCTGATGGATCTAAAAGACCCAAGAGCTGATGGATCTAAAGAACCAAAGAGATGATGGATCTAAAGGACCCAAGAGCCGATGTATCTAAAGGACCCAAGAGTTGATGGATCTAAAGGACCCAAGAGCCGATGGATCTAAAGAACCAAAGAGCTGAGGGATCTAAAGAACCAAAGAGCTGATGGATCTAAAGGACACAAGAGCTGAGGGATCTAAAGAACCAAAGAGATGATGGATCTAAAGGACCCAAGAGCTGATGGATCTAATGGACCCAAGAGCTGAGGGATCTAAAGGACCAAAGAGCTGATGGATCTAAAGGACCCAAGAGCTGATGGATCTAAAGAACCAAAGAGCTGATGGATCTAAAGGACCCAAGAGCTGAGGGATCTAAAGGCCCAAAGAGCTGATGGATCTAAAGAACGAAAGAGCTGATGGATCTAAAGAACGAAAGAGCTGATGGATCTAAAGAACGAAAGAGCTGATGGATCTAAAGAAAGAAAGAGCCGATGGATCTAAAGGGCGCATCAGCTGATGGATCTAAAGAACCAAAGAGCCGATGGATCTAAAGAACGAAAGAGCCGATGGATCTAAAGGGCGCATCAGCTGATGGATCTAAAGGACCAAAGAGCTGATGGATCTAAAGAACCAAAGAGCCGATGGATCTAAAGAACGAAAGAGCCGATGGATCTAAAGGGCGCATCAGCTGATGGATCTAAAGGACCAAAGAGCTGATGGATCTAAAGGACCAAAGAGCTGATGGATCTAAAGGACCCAAGAGCTGATGGATCTAAAGAACCAAAGAGCTGATGGATCTAAAGGACCAAAGAGCTGATGAATCTAAAGGACCCAAGAGATGATGGATCTAAAGAACCCAAGAGCTGATGGATCTGAAGAACCAAAGAGCTGATGAATCTAAAGGACCCAAGAGCTGATGGATCTAAAAGACCCAAGAGCTGAGGGATCTAAAGGACCCAAGAGCTGAGGGATCTAAAGGACCCAAGAGCTGATAGATCTAAAGACCTGATGGATCTAAAGGGCCCAAGAGCTGGTGGATTTAAAGGACCCAAGAGCTGATGGATCTAAAGGACACAAGAGCTGAGGGATCTAAAGAACCCAAGAGCTGATGGATCTAAAGGACCAAAGAGCTGATGGATCTAAAGGACACAAGAGCTGATGGATCTAAAGGACCCAAGAGCTGATGGATCTAAAGAACCAAAGAGATGATGGATCTAAAGGACCCAAGAGCTGATGGATCTAAAGAACCAAAGAGCTGAGGGATCTAAAGAACCAAAGAGCTGATGGATCTAAAGGACACAAGAGCTGAGGCATCTAAAGAACCAAAGAGCTGATGGATCTAAAGGACACAAGAGCTGATGGATCTAAAGGACCCAAGAGCTAAGGGATCTAAAGAACCAAAGAGCTGATGGATCTAAAGGACACAAGAGATGATGGATCTAAAGGACCCAAGAGATGATGGATCTAAAGGACCCAAGAGCTGATGGATCTAAAGGACCAAAGAGATGATGGATCTAAAGGACCCAAGAGCTGAGGGATCTAAAGAACCAAAGAGCTGATGGATCTAAAGAACCAAAGAGATGATGGATCTAAAGGACCCAAGAGCTGATGGATCTAAAAGACCCAAGAGCTTAAGGATCTAAAGGACCCAAGAGCTGATGGATCTAAAGACCTGATGGATCTAAAGGACCCAAGAGCTGGTGGATTTAAAGGACCCAAGAGCTGATGGATCTAAAGGACACAAGAGCTGATGGATCTAAAGAACCCAAGAGCTGATGGATCTAAAGGACACAAGAGCTGATGGATCTAAAGGACCCAAGAGCTGATGGATCTAAAGAACCAAAGAGATGATGGATCTAAAGGACCCAAGAGCCGATGGATCTAAAGGACCCAAGAGATGATGGATCTAAAGGACCCAAGAGCTGATGGATCTAAAGAACCAAAGAGCTGAGGGATCTAAAGAACCAAAGAGCTGATGGATCTAAAGGACACAAGAGCTGAGGCATCTAAAGAACCAAAGAGCTGATGGATCTAAAGGACACAAGAGCTGATGGATCTAAAGGACCCAAGAGCTGAGGGATCTAAAGAGACAAAGAGCTGATGGATCTAAAGGACACAAGAGATGATGGATCTAAAGGACCCAAGAGATGATGGATCTAAAGGACCCAAGAGCGGATGGATCTAAAAGACCCAGCAGCTGATGGATCTAAAGAGCTGATGGATCTAAAGGACCCAAGAGCTGATGGATCTAAAGGACACAAGAGCTGAGGGATCTATAGGACCAAGGAGCTGATGGATCTAAAGGACACAAGAGCTGATGGATCTAAAAGACCCAAGAGCTGATGGATCTAAAGAACCAAAGAGATGATGGATCTAAAGGACCCAAGAGCCGATGTATCTAAAGGACCCAAGAGTTGATGGATCTAAAGGACCCAAGAGCCGATGGATCTAAAGAACCAAAGAGCTGAGGGATCTAAAGAACCAAAGAGCTGATGGATCTAAAGGACACAAGAGCTGAGGGATCTAAAGAACCAAAGAGATGATGGATCTAAAGGACCCAAGAGCTGATGGATCTAATGGACCCAAGAGCTGAGGGATCTAAAGAACCAAAGAGCTGATGGATCTAAAGGACCCAAGAGCTGATGGATCTAAAGGACCCAAGAGATGATGGATCTAAAGGACCCAAGAGCTGATGGATCTAAAGGACCAAAGAGCTGATGGATCAAAAGTACCCAAGAGCTGATGGATCTAAAGGGCGCATCAGCTGATGGATCTAAAGGACCCAAGAGCTGATGGATCTAAAGGGCGCATCAGCTGATGGATCTAAAGGACCCAAGAGCTGATGGATCTAAAGGACCCAAGAGCTGATGGATCTAAAGGACCCAAGAGCCGATGGACCTAAAGAACCCAAGAGCTGGTGGATCTAAAAGTCCAAAGAGCTGTTGGATCCACCTTCAGCCAGATCACTGCAGAATCAGCCAAATTCCTCTGGGCTGCTGCTACTCCTATGATCACCATAAATGTTACTTTATCAGTATCTGTCCAGACATCTGTCACTCTGTTCAGAATTGACTGCCCCAGCACCAAGAGGAAAGGCCTCACTAGGGTCCTCTAGTTTCACTCAGCAGCATTGGCCTTCACTCATGTGTGACTGTGTACAGCCAGCTGTCACTCAGCAGCATTGGCCTTGATATCACTCACTTGTGATGGTGTACAGCCGGCTGTCAATCAGCAGTGATGGCCTTGATATCACTCAACTGTGACGGTGTACAGCCAGCTGTCACTCAGCAGTGATGGTACAGTGAGCGTCACTCAGTGATGGTGCTCGCCAGTCACTCAGCAGTGATGGTACAGTGAGTGTCACTCAGTGGTGGTGCTCGCCAGTCACTCAGCAGTGATGCCCTTGATATCACTCACCTGTGATGGTGTACAGCCAGCTGTCACTCAGCAGTGATGGTACAGTGAGCGTCACTCAGTGATGGTGCTTGCCTGTTGCTCAGCAGGGATGTCATGATATTACTCAACTGTGATGGTGTACAGCCGGCTGTCACTCAGCAGTGATAGTACAGTGAGTGTCACTCAGTGGTGGTGCTCGCCAGTCACTCAGCAGGGATGCCCTTTATATCACTCACCTGTGATGGTGTACAGCCGGCTGTCACTCAGCAGTGATGCCCTTGATATCACTCACCTGTGACAGTGTACAGCCAGCTGTCACTCAGCAGTGATGGTACAGTGAGTGTCACTCATTGTTGGTGCTTGCCTGTCATTCAGCAGGGATGCCCTTTATATCACTCACGTGTGACTGTGTACAGCCAGCTGTCACTCAGCAGCGATGGTACAGTGAGTGTCACTCAATAATGGTGCTCGCCTGTTACTCAGTAAGGATGCCCTTTATATCACTCACCTGTGATGGTGTACAGCCAGCTGTCACTCAGCAGTGATGGTACAGTGAGTGTCACTCAGTGTTGGTGCTTGCCTGTCACTCAGCAGGGATGCCCTTTATATCACTCACGTGTGACTGTGTACAGCCAGCTGTCACTCAGCAGCGATGGTACAGTGAGTGTCACTCAATGATGGTGCTCGCCTGTTACTCAGTAAGGATGCCCTTGATATCACTCACCTGTGATGGTGTACAGCCGGCTGTCACTCAGCAGTGATGCCCTTGATATCACTCACCTGTGATGGTGTACAGCCAGCTGTCACTCAACAGTGATGGTACAGTGAGTGTCACTCAGTGTTGGTGCTTGCCTGTCACTCAGCAGGGATGCCCTTTATATCACTCACATGTGACTGTGTACAGCCAGCTGTCACTCAGCAGCGATGGTACAGTGAGTGTCACTCAGTGATGGTGTTCGCCTGTTACTCAGTAGGGATGCCCTTGATATCACTCACCTGTGATGGTGTACAGCCAGCTGTCACTCAGCAGTGATGCCCTTGATATCATTCACCTTTGATGGTGTGCAGCCGACTGTCACTCAGCAGTGATGGTACAGTGAGCATCACTCAGTGATTGTGCTCGCCTGATACTCAGCAGCGATGCCCTTGATATCACTCACCTGTGATGGTGTACAGCCGGTTGTCACTGAGCAGTGATGCCATGTTATCACTCACCTGTGATGGTGTACAGCAGGCTGTCACTCAGCAGTGATGGTATAGTGAGCGTCACTCAGTGATCGTGCTCGCCTGTCACTCAGCAGCGATGCTATGATATTACTCACCTGTGATGGTGTACAGCCGGCTGTCACTCAGCAGTGATATTACAGTGAGTGTAATTCAGTGATGGTTTTCGCCTGTCACTCAGCAGCGATGCCCTTGATGTCACTCACCTGTGATGGTCTACAGCCGGCTGTCACTCAGCAGTGATGCCCTTGATATCACTCATCTGTGATGGTGTACAGCAGGCTGTCACTGAGCAGCAATGGTACAGTAAGTGTCACTCAGTGATGGTGCTCGCCTGTCACTCAGCAGTGCTGCCCTTGCCATCACTCACCTGTGATGATGTAAAGCCGGCTGTCACTCAGCAGCGATGCCCTTGAATTCACTCAACTGTGATTTTGTACAGCCAGCTGTCATTCAGCAGCGATGTTCTGTGACTGTCAGTCAGATGTGCTGCTGTTGGCGTGTCACTCAGCCATGATGGTGCTGTGGTGTCCCTCGGCAGCAATGAATCAGTAGTGTAGTTCAGCAGTGATGGTACAGTGAGTGTCACTCAGAAGTGATGGTACAGTGAGTGTCACTCAGCAGCGATGTCCTTGATATCACTCACCTGTATTGGTGTACAGCCAGTTGTCACACTCAGCAGTGATGGTACAGTGAGTGTCGCTCAGTGATGATGCTTGCTTGTCACTTAGCATTGATGGTACAGTGAGTGCCATTCAGCAGTGATGCTACAGTGAGTGTCGCTCAGTGATGATGCTTGCCTGTCACTCAGCAGTGATGGTACAGTGAGTGTCACTCAGCAGTGATGGTACAGTGAGTGTCACTCAGCAGCGATGTCCTTGATATCACTCTCATCTATTGGTGTACAGCCAGTTGTCACACTCAGCAGTGATGGTACAGTGAGTGTCACTCAGCAGCGATGTCCTTGATATCACTCACATCTATTGGTGTACAGCCAGTTGTCACACTCAGCAGTGATGGTACAGTGAGTGTCGCTCAGCAGTGATGGTACAGTGAGTGTCACTCAGCAGTGATGGTACAGTGCGTGTCACTCAGCAGTGATGGTACAGTGAGTGCCACTCAGCAGTGATGCTACAGTGAGTGTCGCTCAGTGATGGTGCTTGCCTGTCACTCAGCAGTGATGGTACAGTGAGTGCCACTCAGCAGTGATGCTACAGTGAGTGTTACTCTGTGATGATGCTTTCCTGTCACTCAGCAGTGATGGTACAGTGATGGTCACTCAGTGATGGTGGTCACATGTCACTCAGCAGTGATGCTACAGTAAGTATCACTCAGTGATGGTGCTCGCCTGTCACTCATCAGTGATGGTACTGTGAGTGTCACTCAGCATTGATGGTACAGGAAGTGTAACTGATGCTGCTCTACTGCCACTCAGCAGTGACGGTGCCCTAGTGGTATCACCCAGATGATGCTCTGGGTGATGCTGTGTAGGTGGGTGGGAGGCACAGTGAGTGTCACTCAGCAGTGACGGTCCCTGGCATTACCTGGATGGTGCTCCGGGTGACGGTGTGTAGGCGGGTGGGGGCCACAGTGAGAGTTACTCAGCAGTGACGGTGCCTGGTGTAGGAGGCTGACTCAGTATATGGTGTTCACCTATTGGTGAGGTACTGTGCACTGAGTCCAGGCCACCCTTAGTGATGGTAGAAGTGGTCCCTGAGAACCAAAGCTCTCAAGGGGTAGCTGTGGAGAGCAGCTAAGGCTTATTCAGGAGGGTACAAAGTGGGTACATTACCACACAGTCAGTCAGTGAAGCGTACACTCAAGAAAGAACCACACCAGTGTTTGAAAAATTCCTTGTGTTTATTATACATTAACACTAAAACTACTTTGGTATATCTCCTACCCGGATATATCAATACACAATAAAATATACTTGAAAACAGGTAAGTAAAGCACATAATACACATGGGCCCCTATGGTGGGGGGCAGGGCGGCAAACTATATACTAAGTAAATGGAATGCAAGGTAAGTACCAAACCAAGACCAACGCCCAAGGAACTAGGGACCAGGAGAGCACGGAACCACCACAGGTAAGTAACTAAGAGTTTCTAGGAACCCGTGTGCAGAGGTGACACCCCGGGTCAGTGTCCAAAGGGTAATGTGGGGGAGTCACGATTGGAGTTTTAGTGTTTCAGGACCATTCCCAGAGAACCACGAGGAAACCCGTTGGAACCAGGGAGGTTGGAGGACACCCCTGTGGACACCCAGAGAACCAGGATACCCACACCAGGGAGCACGGGTGCATAGGTGCGAAGTGATGTTGGAATCGGCCGTTGATCTCAATGGGGAACCTCGGATGTCCAGCTGCTATAGTCTCGTGGACCAGGTCGGTGAAACCCAGATGTGGATTCCGGACGAGGAGTACCTGCAAAAAGAGCGGACAGAGTCCAAACCACCCGGAGGTGCCCAGGAGCAGCAGGAGCAGCAGGAGCACACTGCCGGCCCTTGTCGGAGGTACTTTATTGTAGCACGGAGTTCTTGAAGCTGCAGCTGTGGAGCCCAGGCGATGATGCAGAAGCACAGGAGACATCCACGAGCTGTCACACATAGGTTGATGAGATGCAGGAAGGTCTGTGGCTGGCAGGACCACCAACAAGCCTACACAAACGCAACAGACGTGTTGCACAATAAGATGCTTAGTTACAGACCAGCAAGGTCTGAGGGGCTCACCCAGCAGGGGTAAGTCAGGGCTGGCCCTCAGTAAGCAGGAGAGCCAGTAAGAATCGATACAGACCCCAGGAGGCACCTCTGACAGCAGGCACAGGGAGTTGCAGGGAGGCCTCAGCAGCGCACAGAAGATCGAGACCCACGTCAGAGGAGATGCAGTGGGGACACCACTTTTGGAGCTGTGTGATGCTGGAGGCTGGGTCTTCTTGGAGCTCTAAGATCTTCAGTCAGGAGCGACAACAAGCCTTGGCAATTGCAAACAGACACGGTGCACAGGGATGCGGTTCTGATCAGCTGGAGAGGGATTGCATTCTCCCAAGTTGCAGGGAAGACAGATCATGCCTCTAGAGAGCCACCAAACTACCACCGGTGTTGCAGCGTCAGGAGGTGTCCGTGGGACAGCAGGATCCACATGCCGGTTGTTGTCGTCGAGGTGCCTGCATATGCAGGGGAGTGACCCTTCACTCCAAGGTAGATTACTTCTTGCTATCTTGATGCATGCAGAGTCCTTGACGACTCAGTAGGATGCCCAGCCACGTAGTTTGCAGCACTTGAAGGAGCACGTAGGCGAAGTTGCAGTAGGAGTCTTCCTACCAGAGGCAGTCTTGTCTTGGTTTCTGGCTTGTTCCAGCAGCAGAGTTCAGTGACCAACAGGAGAAGTGTCTTTAGACAAATCTTCACATGAAGCCAGTCAGTTCTTGAAGACGAAGTCCAGACGAATCTAAGGATCTACCCTCAAGGGAGCCCTCAAGTAACCCAGAAAGGGGATGGGACTACATCTGCGGTGACCCACCTATCAGAGGAGGTCAGGGGCGCTACTCTGGTGGGCTGACAAGTGAGATGCTCCCAGGGGCCTCTGCCCATCTAAGAATCAAGATGGCAGAATCATGAGTCCACCTAGTAGAGCTGCTGGGCACCTCCCGTGAGAAGAGCTGAACAGGGAGGTGGTCACTCCCCTGTCTGCTAGAGCGGGAGCAAAGGGCTCCTGGACTGGGCAACCCAGTTTATGCAAGTCTGGAGCAGTCTGGAGGCGCACGGAAGCACCCCCACCCAAGCCTAAGACACCTGTCCTTCCTTTCCCTTCCCGAGGTAGCTCAGCAGCAGGAAGGCAGAACAGTGTCTGGGGTCAGCAGCAGCACTGGCTTGCACGCAGACCCTATGAGGCTACACAGGTAGACATGGAGGGGTCCTCTAAGGAGCCCCCCAGTACATGGGATCATGCAACCAGCACTGGAATCAGCATAATGGCAGGATTCTAACATGTTTGATACCAAACATGAACGAGTTCGGTGAAGCCATTATGTAGTTGGACATCTCGACTTGGCCAGTGTCCGCTACATACCGTAAAAATGGCTTCCCTGCACTTACTAAGCCAGAGAATAGACTCCGGGTTTTGTAGGGGTGACAGTGCTCGTGCAGGGGCAATCTCACACTTACGGGTTTTAAGTGCAGTGACCGGGATATAAGGGAAACCTTATATCTAAAGTGAAAGGAGCATGCACCATTTCACACAGGCTGCAATGGCAGCTGTGTAGACACAGTTTGCATGGGCTTCCATGGGTGGCACAATACATGCTGCAGCCCATGGGAGACCCCTGGTGTACCAATGCCCTACGTACCTCAGTACTATATATTTGGGACTTAAAGGGGCACACCCGTATACCAATTGTGGGGTTGTACAAAGTACTTACCAATGGACTGAGGAGAGAGAGCACAGACACCGGGGTCCTGATTTTTTTATTTTTTTATTTTATTTATTGGCATTTGAAATAGGCAGTATACATTGTATATCAAAATTTGCATAGCAATATAATATAGATACTTGCGTTGAAACAAAAACCAACAATCCAAAACAGAGGCATCTTATCATGTGCACAAATGCTAGGAACAAAGGCGCACAAACGAATCAGGACAGTTATCGGTTATGTACGTGGCAAAAGTCTGAGATGTTATGGAACAATAGTACATTATTTGAACAGATGTTGATAGAAGACGAACAGCATAATATGTGAGGGAAGGCATTCAGTGTGTTGTGGTAGAAACTTCTGGGGTTTGTGTAGTATCCGCATTGCGAGAAGATAACCAAGCAAGGAAGGGGCTCCAGATATCTTTAGGTCGAGATGTCTGGGGCATAAGTTCCCAGTATATATTTAGCTGTTCTTCACAGAATGTGACATCTGATATCCAAAGTTTGGTGGTAGGTGGATTACGTTTGCCCCAGTGCATTGCGACCCGGCATTTAGCTAGGAGGAGCAGCATAGCCAAAAGCCTACGGCGCCCTGGTACCACCTCCTGAACGTGACCCAAAAGGCACAGTTTGGGGAAAGGGGATAATTGTGTTTCTAGAATCTCGTTAGTGAACTTAAGGATTTTAGTCCAGAAGTGTTCTATCCCAGGGCAGCTCCAGGCCATATGTAAAAAGGAGGCATCTGGCTCCGCACACCTCCAGCAATTTGCCTCTGGATGGAGTCCCATTCGCCTGAGTTGCACAGGTGTTCTGTAGATACGATGTAGATATTTAAAATGTATAAGGCGAAGCCTGTAATTAGGAGATAACATCTCCAATTGTCCGCAGCAAAACTGCCACTGGGCTTCTGTCAATGGGTCGGCCAGATCCTCATTCCATTTGGCAAAGGCCTGTGGATGTGTGATTGGAAAGTTGCGCTGCATGTTGCTGTAGATTTTGCTAATCAGCTTGTCGGGCGATGAATTTGTCAATATCAATTCCAGAGCTGGGAGAGAGGGGGGAGGTGTTGGAAATGTGTTGTGTAAGGCGCGGCATGTTCCCCTGAGCGAATAATATAATAGTAAGTTGGAGAAATTAGTAGTGTTGCCTTGTGAAGATGTAGGCGGAGTCAAGAAAGAGTCGCTTTGTTGTTTTTGTCACGAAGTTGTGCTTTGGGCTCCGAGTAGCCCCCGCCTCCAGCACCGACTGCACCGAAGATCACTGGCCTCCACTCCACGAGTGTCCTGTGAGCCAGCTCCAAGTGCGTCCGCTCGAGGCTCCTTCGAGGTCGCTAGTCCGTTGGCTAGTGGGCCCTCCCGAAGGCAACTCTTCTTCTGTTTGGGCTTTCCTGGTTGCTCAAGACGTGCCCTGACTTACCCTCGCTGGGTGAGTCCCTCAGACCTTGCTGGTCTGCCTCAACATCCTTTCTTTGTTTCCACGAGACTTGCCGTTGCCAAGGCTTGTTGGGTCCAATACGGTCGCCGACACCGCAGCAATCGACAGACGTCATGGGACAACTCGAATCCAGCTCCTGGTCATCGTCGACGCCTCCTGGACCTCGTGGCTGAAGAGTCAAGACGACCGTCAACCTACCTGAAGCACCCAACATCGGTGGGCATCTGCTCATCGACTTCCTGGTCACTGGCTAGTGACCCAGACTCTGTCCCCTCTGATTTCAGGTTCTCCAGATCTTCGATCCACCCTTGGATCCGCCCGGACACTTTCGACTTGGCCGCCAGCAGCCTGCTGCAGCAGATCGCCATTGAAAACGACGACGAAACCCGACGACAAAAGACACCTATGCACCCGGCTTCCCTGGGTGAGGTAACACGAGTACTCCGGTGCTCCCGTGGGTATTGACCCTAGAACTGCCTAGTTCTAAATGGATTTGCTCCAAGTCCTCCTCTAAGTGTCCTTTCCTTTTGAAAATTCCAACCGCGACTTTCCCCATAGAAGTTAACGGCGATTCGCGGCTGTGTTCTCACACTGCACGCGTCCCCCGTGGGTCCCCTGTGTCACTACCTTGGGTGGTTCCTTGTGGTCCAAGCACTTCTACAGACTCTAGGCCTTGTGTCTAGCTCAGTCGTGGTTCTTATACCACTATTTTAGTATATGGTTTGGTACGCCCCTAGGGCTCAAACGTGTATTTGTGCTATTACTGTTGATATTTGACTTGTAAAGTATGTACTTCGAACTCTAGCCTCATAAAGAGACTAGAGGGGTGTGTTTAAGACTAAATACATATATTTTATATATGTACCTGGTGTGGTCCTCTTTCATTTGGTCACTCAAGAGATTATAGACTGTTAAAACAAGCTGCTTTACATTCCTTCAAGACTTAGCCTGAAGGCTGCTCTCCATAGCTACCACTAGGATAGCTTTCAATAAAGGTTGTCTTTAACGTATCTCCAATAAGGGGTTGTTTGGACTGGTGCAAGGTGCCCACTATAATTAGTGGACAGCATATACCAGGCCAACTTCTCACATTGGTGTGCAGCGTGTGGGATTCCAGCTTGCTATTGTTTTACCAGATAATCTCAATTGAATTGATCAACTGAAAACCACTAAAGGTACCTTAGGTACATATAAATACAAGCTTAGTATACAGTAAGTTCTACTGAACTTAGAGTTGTGTGTTAAGGGCTAGCACACCCTTTCTACAACTCAAGAGAGTTTAGTAGGCCACACTAGAGTAGGTAGTGCATACACCACACCTCACTAGTAATGTCTTCAGGGCCAGGAACCAGTAGGTCCCTGCCAGGAACCAGTGGGCTCCTGCCATCCAAATATGACAACCTCCCATTCTTGGAATTGAGAGAGTTGTGCAAGATTAAGAAGTTGATGACAGGCAAAAGTGCCAACACCCAACGTCTCATGGAGATGCTGCTGCTGGATGATCTCAGAAGACCCTTTGGGCCTGAAGGGGTAGGCAGAGAGGGTGGGGCAGAAGATGAGGAAGGGGCCAGGGGTGAAATCACCTAGGACCCCCCCTCTGAAACTGCCCAGGAAGGTGACAATGACCTTGACCTGGAAAACCCAGCTATTCCTGTGGAGGAAGAGGAGGATCAGAATGACCTCACCTTTGTCCCACCAGGAAGAGTTGTGAGTGTGCCTAGAAGGTCTAGATCTCCTTCTCAGGAGTCTAACCACTCTGACACCTCAGTAGGGACCTCTGTTTCCTCTCATAGGAGGGAATCCTCCAGTGAGAGGAAAGAGAGACTGCTCAAGTATGGAGAAGCTCAGTTGAGACTCAGAAGAGAGCAGTTGGCTATAGACAGGGAGTCCCTAGAGCTTGAAAGGCAAAGAAAAAGTTGGGACTAGAGTCCCATGGTGGCAGCAACTTCCCTAGTGGTAGGGAAAGGTCTTATGACCATAGAAACCTGAGCAAGATTGTCCCTCCCTTACCAGAGTGGGGATGACATCCACAAATGGATTTCTGCACTGGAGAAGGCCTGTAAAGTACAGAGGGTCCCTCAGGAGCAGTGGGCAGCAATCTTGTGGCTCTCCTTTGCAGACAAAGGGAGAGACAAGCTCCTCTCTGTTAGAGAAGAGGATGCTGATAATTATCCAGTCTTAAAAAGTGCATTGATTGATGGGTTTGGCCTAACAACTGAACAATACAGGTTAAAGTTCAGAGATACCCAAAAGGCACAGAATCAAGACTGGGTGGACTTTGTTGATTGTTCTGCTAAGGCTCTGGAAGGTTGGTTAGTGGGCAGTAAGGTATGTGACTTCAAAGGATTGTACAATCTTATCATGAGGGAGCAGATTCTTAATAACTGTCAAAATCAGCTGTTGCATCAGTACCTGGTGGACTCTGATCTGACCTCTCCCCAAGAATTGGGAAAGAAGGCAGACAAATGGGTCAGAACCAGGGTGAGGCAGAAGGTACAGAACCAAGGTGGTGACCCAAAGAAGCAAGATTCTAAGAACTCTGACAAGGGTGGGGAGAAGGGTAAAGACCAAAAGTCTTCACAAGGCCCCCAAAAATCTTCTTCAGGTGGGGATTCACAGTCTAACAAAGGGAAAGGCCAAAAGAAACCATGGTGCAAAGTCTGTAAGCAAAAGACACACTGGACCAGTGATTGCACCAAGTCCAAAGACTCTGTTCCAGCCCCCACCAATGCCCCTAAGGCACCTGTTCCCCCTAGTGCAGTTACAATTGGTGGTGGGAATACACAGCCAAGGGTTTAGTAGGGTTGACCCTGGGTAAGGAGATGAGCTCTGGCCTTGTCAGAGAACTCACTCAGGCTGTCATAGTCTGTGATGGAGGCATGGATGTGACCTCCTCTGTGAGTCCCAGTAATCTGGGCAAGTACAGGCAACAGACATTAATAAATGGAAAAGAGGCTTTGGCATTTAGGGACACAGGAGCAAGTGTCACCATGGTGACACAAGATCTTGTGGATCCTGGGCAGATTATACTTGGTGAAATGTACCAAGTGACCAATGCTAGCAATGTCAGAACAGACCATACTCTGGCAGTTGTTAACTTCTCCTGGGGAGGGGTAAATGGCCTTAAGAAGGTTGTGGTAAGTGTAGACCTACCAGTTGAATGCTTGCTTGGCAATGACTTAGAAACTTCAGCTTGGGCAGAAGTAGAGCTCAGGACCCATGCAGAAATGCTGGGCATCCCTGCAGATGTGTTTGCTGTGACCAGGTCACAGAGCAAACTGCCTAACACTGAACAGGCCTTGGATCCTGGAACAATGGACCAAGTGCCATCCAAGAGGAGGAGTAGTAGGGTAAAGGCAGTGCCTTCCCCTTGGCTCAGAAGGAAGATCAGTCTCTTGAGGGGATGATCTCAGTCCTGAGGAAGGAACTGTCCCAGAGGAGCTTGAGCCTGATCAGGTTGAGTTCTTGGGGACAGGGGCCCTTCCAGGGCAGATCTGAGCCAGGAGCAGCAGAGCTGCCCTCTCTTGAACCCCTCAGACAGCAAGCTGCTGCTGCTGGGAAAGCTAGTGGTCCCCATACTGTGTATTGGGATGATGGACTCTTGTACTCAGAGTGTAGAGACCCCAAGCCTGGTGCCACCAGGAGGTTGGTTATACCTCTGAAGTTCAGGGGCTTCCTATTGACCCTAGCCCATGACATTCCCTTAGCAGGTCACCTGGGCCAGAACAAGACTTGGGACAGAATTGTCCCTCACTTTCACTGGCCCCACATGTCTGAAGACACCAAGGAGTTTTGTCGCTCCTGTGTAACCTGCCAGGCCAGTGGCAAGGCAGGTGGCACTACAAAGGCACCCCTGATACCAATACCTGTGGTGGGGTTCCCTTTGAAAGGGTGGGGATTGACATTGTTGGTCCCATGGATCCCCAAACAGCATCTGGGCACAGGTTTATCCTGGTGGTGGTGGACCATGCCACCAGGTACCCAGAGGCTATTCCCCTTAGGACCACTACAGCACCTGTAGTGGCAAGAGCCCTCCTGGGAATTTTCTCAAGAGTGGGCTTCCCTAAGGAGGTTGTATCAGACAGGGATGCAAACTTTATGTCTGGATACTTGAAGGCAATGTGGAAGGAGTGTGGAGTGACTTACAAGTTCACCACACCCTATCACCCACAATGCAATGGTTTAGTTGAGAGATTCAACAAAACCTTGAAGGGCATGATTAAAGGGCTCCCAGAGAAGCTTAGGTGAAGATGGGACATACTCTTGCCCTGCCTTTTATTTGCATACAGGGAGGTGCCTCAAAAGGGGTTGGCTACAGCCCTTTTGAACTTTTGTTTGG
This sequence comes from Calotriton arnoldi, assembly GCA_963921515.1. Classification (NCBI taxonomy): domain Eukaryota; kingdom Metazoa; phylum Chordata; class Amphibia; order Caudata; family Salamandridae; genus Calotriton; species Calotriton arnoldi. The sequence goes on from CAWUFW010005354.1 coordinate 1,275,468, forward strand.
TCACCCTGTCAGGGGTCCATTGTGCCTGGTGAAGGAAGGATGGGAGTTACCTCTCAAGCCCCCAAAGCAGGACATAGTGGACTATGTACTTGGTCTCCGCTCCAGGATGGCTGAGTACATGAAAAAGGCAACTAAAAACCTTGAGGCTAGCCAGGAACTCCAAAAAGCCTGGCATGACCAAAAGGCTGTACTGACTGTTTACCAGCCAGGGCAGAAGGTGTGGGTGTTGGAGCCAGTGGCCCCAGCAGCTCTCCAAGACAAATGGACTGGACCCCATACCATTGTTGAACAGAAGGGTGAGGTTACCTATTTAGTAGACCTAGGAACACCCAGGAGTCCCCACAGGGTTCTCCATGTCAACAGATTGAAACCATATGTGGACAGGGCAGACATGGGCTTGCTCATGGCTACTGATGAGGGACAGGAGGAAGAGAGTGACCCACTCCCTGACCTGCTCTCACAGAACCCTGATGATGGGTCAGTGGATGGTGTAGCCTTGGCAGGCAGCCTCACTGCCCAGCAGCAAACTGATTGCAGACAGGTGCTCAATCAGTTCAGGCATATGTTCTCTCTGACACCAAGTCAGACCACCTGGTGCACTCATGAAGTGGACACTGGGGACAGTCTGCCTATTAAAAATAAGATTTATAGGCAACCTGACCATGTCAGGGACTGTGTCAGGACAGAAGTCCAGAAGATGTTGGATTTGGGAGTTATTGAACCCTCAGATAGCCCTTGGGCTAGTCCAGTGGTCCTTGTGCCAAAACCTCACACCAGTGGTGGGAAAAGAGAGTTGAGGTTTTGTGTGGACTACAGGGGTCTCAATGCAGTCACCAGGACTGGTGCCCATCCAATACCCAGGGCAGATGAGCTAATAGACACTTTGGCATCAGCCAAGTATCTAAGCACATTTGACCTAACAGCTGGCTACTGGCAGATCAGGCTAGCTGATGATGCAAAGCCAAAAACAGCATTCTCAACCCCTAGTGGGCACTATCAATTTGTGGTAATGCCCTTTGGTTTGAAGAATGCACCTGCCACTTTTCAGAGGTTGGTGAACACAGTCCTTACAGGTCTGGAAGCCTATAGTGCAGCATATCTAGATGATATTGCTGTCTTTAGCTCCACCTGGGAGGATCACCTGGTCCACCTCAGAAATGTTTTGCAGGCTCTGCAGAAAGCAGGCCTAACTATCAAGGCCACAAAGTGCCAGATAGGGCAGAGTCAGGTTGTGTACCTGGGCCACCTTGTGGGTGGAGGCCAGGTTCAACCATTACAGAGCAAGATCCAGACCATCATGGATTGGACTGCTCCAACTACCCAGACTCAGGTGAGAGCCTTTTTAGGCCTGACTGGGTACTATAGGAGATTTGTCAAGGGGTATGGATCAATAGTGACACCCCTGAATGACTTAACTTCCAAGAAAATGCCCAAAAGGTTCAGTGGACAGTTAGCTGTCAAAAGGCATTTGATGACCTGAAGCAGGCCATGTGCACTGCTCCCATTCTACAGAGTCCTGATTACTCCAAGAAGTTCATTGTCCATACAGATGCATCTGAATTGGGGGTAGGGGCTGTACTGTCACAATTGAATGAAGAAGGTCAGGATCAGCCAGTAGCTTTCATTAGCAGAAGGCTGACCCCTAGAGAGAAACGTTGGTCAGCCATTGAGAGGGAGGCCTTTGCTGTGGTCTGGGCTCTGAAGAAGTTGAGGCCATACTTGTTTGGTACTCACTTCCTTGTTCAAAAAGACCATAAGCCCCTCTTATGGCTAAAACAAATGAAGGGTGAAAACCCCAAACTGCTTAGGTGGTCCATTTCCCTACAGGGGATGGACTTTACAGTGGAACATAGACCTGGGAGTAACCATGCCAATGCAGATGGACTCTCTAGGTACTTCCACTTAGAACATGAAGACTCAACTGGACAAGGTTAGTTTAATGTCCCTGCGTTTGGGGGGTTGTGTAGGAGAGTAGGATCTGCTTCACATGGGTACCCCCACTTTTTGCTGATGCTTCACTGTTTTTCGACTTTAGTCTGGCTGGGGCCCTGCTAATCAGAACCCCAGCCTAGCTGCTTCCTCTCTAAAATGGTTTCCATGTACCTTAGGTACATCTCTGATTGGAATCTGGAGTGCCCTTATAAGTCCCTAGTATATGGTATACTATGTACCCAGGGCATAGGTACCCTAGAGGCCTGCCAGGGGCTGAAGCATGTATTATGCCACCCCTGGAAGGCCAGCCAAAATGACACCACAGGTCTGCTACTGCAGCCTGGGTAAGGTGGTGCATGCACCCCTTACTGTGATATAGGCTACCTATATCACTACCATTGCACACACATATAAACCTATAAGTCACTCCTATGGCAGGCCTTTACAATCCTGAAGGCAGAGTGCTTGGTTTTTATGTGAGAGGGTGCCCCTGCATGAGCAGAGCCCCTCTGCAGCGTTCGGAGTCCCTCCTCTGATGCTGTTTGTGGTACAGCCTGACAATATACTCTTAAGTGCATTATATCCTCGCAGTAGAATGCTAACTTTGGACTGGCTGCACCAAAACATGTCGTGTTTGGTGTCAAACACCTTGGAGTACTACCCCCCCGCCAGTCCTGGCGGCGGGGGTAGCATTCCACCCTTCTAGAGGGAGAGGCATGTACCCACCGGCCTACCCGGTAACTTCTTTACAGAGCCCTGGCATCACAAAATGGATGCCACTGCCACAGACACGGGTCTGGCCTCCTGCTGCTGACTGAAACTCCGGCAGGGGAGGCCTGGACAATAGGTTTCCTGTCCAAGGGAGGTTTAACCACCTCCCCAGACAGGATAATGTGTATTGGGGCTGGGCGGGAGCACTCTGGTGCTTTGAAGTCCTGCACTGGGGGCACATTTGGTGTCCCTGTGCATACCCCAGTTCAAACCGGTTCAGGGGCTTCCAGCCCCTGCTCTGGCGTGAAACTGGACAAAGGGAATGGGTGTAACCACCCCTCTTCCCTGACCCTCCCATAGGTGGGTCCCCAGAGTATGTCCAACCCCCTAACTTAGTATAAGTATGGGACCCCCAGTCCTTAGGACTTTAGATTACCCTGGACGAAACTCTGCAGCCGAATCCTGGACCTTTGACGCTCTACTTTAAGATTAGAGGACTGAAGAATCTCCCTTGGGGTCAAGGAGTGACTCCCCTGCTTGGCAGGCACCTAAGAAGCAATTGTCCGGTCCGCATCGCTGAAGCTCCCGCCGGACGCCGAAGTCTTTGCAACACCAGAGGTGGATTACCAGACTTCCCCGAGGCTGCCCTGAGTCCCCAGCGAAGCTGAGGCCCGTAGCTGTTGTGGGTAACGTGGAACCGTGACCCCTGGACACCGAGAACTTTTGCAAGTGCATCCTCTTCCTGGTCTCCCACGAAGTTGTGCTTTGGGCTCCGAGTAGCCCCCGCCTCCAGCACCGACTGCACCGAAGATCACTGGCCTCCACTCCACGAGTGTCCTGTGAGCCAGCTCCAAGTGCGTCCGCTCGAGGCTCCTTCGTGGTCGCTAGTCCGTTGGCAAGTGGGCCCTCCCGAAGGCAACTCTTCTTCTGCTTGGGATTTCCTGGTTGCTCCAGACGTGCCCTGACTTACCCTCGCTGGGTGAGTCCCTCAGACCTTGCTGGTCTGCCTCAACGTCCTTTCTTTGTTTCCACGAGACTTGCCGTTGCCAAGGCTTGTTGGGTCCAATCCGGTCGCCGACACCGCAGCAATCGACAGACGTCGTGGGACAGCTCGAATCCAGCTCCTGGTCGTCGTCGCCTCCTGGACCTCGTGGCTGAAGAGTCAAGACGACCCTCAACCTACCTGAAGCACCCGACATCGGTGGGCATCTGCTCATCGCCTTCCTGGTCACTGGCTAGTGACCCAGACTCTGTCCCCTCTGCTTTCAGGTTCTCCAGATCTTCGATCCACCCTTGGATCCGCCCGGACACTTTCGACTTGGCCGCCAGCAGCCTGCTGCAGCAGATCGCCATTGAAAATGACGACGAAACCCGACGACAAAAGACACCTATGCACCCGGCTTCCCTGGGTGAGGTAACTCGAGTACTCCGGTGCTCCCGTGGGTATTGACCCTAGAACTGCCTAGTTCTAAAGGGATTTGCTCCAAGTCCTCCTCTAAGTGTCCTTTCCTTTTAAAATTCCAACCGCGACTTTCCCCATAGAAGTTAACGGCGATTCGCGGCTGTGTTCTCACACTGCACGCGTCCCCGTGGGTCCCCTGTGTCACTACCTTGGGTGGTTCCTTGTGGTCCAAGCACTTCTACAGGCTCTAGGCCTTGTGTCTAGCTCAGTCGTGGTTCTTATACCACTATTTTAGTATATGGTTTGGTACGCCCCTAGGGCTCAAACGTGTATTTGTGCTATTACTGTTGATATTTGACTTGTAAAGTATGTACTTCGAACTCTCGCCTCATAAAGAGACTAGAGGGGTGTGTTTAAGACTAAATACATATATTTTATATATATACCTGGTGTGGTCCTCTTTCATTTGGTCACTCAAGAGATTATAGACTGGTAAAACAAGCTGCTTTACATTCCTTCAAGACTTAGCCTGAAGGCTGCTCTCCATAGCTACCACTAGGATAGCTTTCAATAAAGGTTGTCTTTAACCTATCTCCAATAAGGGGTTGTTTGGACTGGTGCAAGGTGCCCACTATAATTAGTGGACAGCATATACCAGGCCAACTTCTCACACTCTGGGTGACTGTGTGCAGGCGGGGGGCACAGTGAGTGTCACTCAGCTGTGACCCTGTGTAGGCGTGGTGGGGGCACAGTGAGTGGGGCACAGTAAGTGTCACTCAGATGTGACGGTGTGTAGGCGGAGTGGGGGGCACAGTGAGTGTCAATCAGCAGTGACGGTGTGTAGGTGGGAGCACAGTGAGTGGGGCACAGTGAGTGTTACTCAGCAGTGACGGTGCCTGGCATCACCCAGATGGTGCTCTAGGTGGGGTGGGGTGGCACAATGAATGTCACTCAGCAGTGACAGCGTGTAGGCAGAGTGAGGGGCAGAGTGAGTGTTACTCAGCAGTGACGGTGTGTAGGCAGGGTGGGGGTCACAGTGAGTGTTACTCAGCAGTGACAGTGCCTGACATCACCCAGATGGTGCCCTAGGTGGGTGGGGGGCACAGTGAGTGTCACTCTGCAGCGACGATGCCTGGCATCACCCGGATGTTGCTCTGGGTGACGATGTGTGAGCGGGGTGGGGGGCACAGTGAGTGTCACTAAGCAGTGACGGTGCATGGCATCACCCAGATGGTGCTCTAGGTGGCGTGGGGGGCACAGTGAGTGTCACTCAGCAGTGACGGTCCCTGGCATCACCCAGATGGTGCCCTAGGTGAGTGGGGGGCACAGTGAGTGTCACTCTGCAGTGACGGTGTGTAGGCAGGGTGAGGGGCAGAGTGAGTGTTACTCTACAGCGACGGTGCATGGCATCACCCAGGTGGTGCTCTAGGCGGGGTGGGGGGCACAGTGAGTGTCACTCAGCAGTGACGGTGTGTAGGTGGGAGCACAGTGAGTGGGGCACAGTGAGTGTCACTCAGCAGTGACAGTGTGTAGGTGGGGCGCGGTTCACGATGAGTGTCTCTCAGCAGTGACTGTGCCTGGTATCACCCGTATGGTGCTCTGGGTGACGGTATGGAGGTGGGTGGGGGGGCACAGTGAGTGTCACTCAGCAGTGACGGTCCTTGGCATCACCCAGATGGTGCTCTAGGCGGCGTGGGGGGGCACAGTGAGTGTCACTCTGCAGTGACGGTGCCTGGCATCACCCAGATGGTGCTCTAGGCGGGGTGGGGGGCACAGTGAGTGTCACTCAGCAGTGACGGTGTGTAGGTGGGAGCACAGTGAGTGGGGCACAGTGAGTGTCACTCAGCAGTGACGGTATGTAGGTGGGAGCACAGTGAGTGGGGCACAGTGAGTGTCACTCAGCACTGACGGTGTGTAGGTGGGGCGCGGTGCACGGTGAGTGTCTCTCAGCAGTGACGGTGCCTGGTATCACCCGTATGGTGCTCTGGGTGACGGTATGGAGGTGGGTGGGGGGCACAGTGAGTGTCACTCTGCAGTGACGGTGCCTGGCAGCACCCAGATGGTGCTCTAGGTGGGGTGGGGGGCACAGTGAGTGTCACTCAGCAGTGACGGTGTGTAGGTGGGAGCACAGTGAGTGGGGCACAGTGAGTGTCACTCAGCAGTGAAGGTGTGTAGATGGGAGCACAGTGAGTGGGGCACAGTGAGTGTCACTCAGCAGTGACGGTGTGTAGGTGGGGGCACAGTGAGTGGGGCACAGTGAGTGTCACTCAGCAGTGACGGTGTGTAGGTGGGAGCACAGTGAGTGGGGCACAGTGAGTGTCACTCAGCAATGACGGTGTGTAGGTGGGGCGCGGTGCACGGTGAGTGTCTCTCAGCAGTGACGGTCCCTGGCATCACCCAGATGGTGCTCTAGGCGGTGTGGGGGCACAGTGTGTGAGGCACAGTAAGTGTCACTCAGCAGTGACGGTGTGTAGGTGGGGCGCGGTGCACGGTGAGTGTATCTCAGCAGTGACGGTCCCTGGTATCACCCGTATGGTGCTCTGGGTGACGGTATGGAGGTGGGTGGGGGGCACAGTGAGTGTCACTCAGCAGTGACGTTCCCTGGCATCACCCAGATGGTGCTCTAGGCGGTGTGGGGGCACAGTGAGTGAGGCACAGTGAGTGTCACTCAGCAGTGGCGTTCGCTGGCATCACCTAGATGTTGCTCTAGGCGGAGGGGGGGGGGTCTGTCACAGTGCCCCTCCCTCTCGTTAAGGACTTTTGTGATGCGTTTCCCACTCTCATAAACCCCTTGATTTGCAGCCCCAGGCTCCTATTTTTAGAACTGAACGTGCCCTTTGACCTTTGTGTTGATTAAAAAAACCCATGAAAGGCCCGCCGCATCCAGCGCATCTGGAGCTGGTTATCCTGGGACAGGCTGGCGTCAGCTCCAGCCCGGCCTGCGCAGCCAGCCTGTCTCCGGCCGCCGCCGGGAGGTGCGGGGGTATGGAGGAGAGGTGCGGGGGTATGGGAGAGAAGTGCGGGGTGGTGGGCTGAGGGGTGCAGGGCTATGACTGAGGTGCAGGGGGATGGATGAGAGGTGCGGGGTGCTGGGCGGGAAGGTGCGGGGGTATGGGAGAGAAGTGCAGGATGCTGGGCTGAGGGGTGCAGGGTGCGGGATGAGAGGTACAGGATGCGGGGCGGGGAGGTGCGGGGGTATGGGAGAGAAGTGCTGGGCTGAGGGGTGCAGGGCGAGGAACGAGAGGTGCAGGGTGCTGGGCGGGGGGTGCTCTGGTATGGACGAAAGGTGCGGGGTGGTGGGCGGGGAAGTACAGGGTGATAGGAGGAGGGGGGATGGGCGGAGGGGTGCAGGGTGGTGGGCTGAGGGGTGCAGGGATATGGATGAGAGGTGCGGAGTGCTGGGCGGGGGGCGGGGTTATGGATGAGAGGTGCAGGGTGGTGGGCGGGGAGGTGTGGGGTTTTGGAAGAGAGGTGCAGGGTGGTGGGCGGGGAGGGGCACGGTGGTGGGTGGAGGAGTGCAGGGTGATGGATGAGAGGTGCAGGGTGGTGGACGGGGAGGTGCAGGGTGGTGGGTGGAGGAGTGCAGGGTGATGGATGAGAGGTGCAGGGTGGTGGGCGGGGAGGTGCGGGGTGGTAGGCTGAGGGGTGCAGGGCTATGGATGAAAGGTGCGGGGTGTTGGACGGGGAGCTGCGGGGCGGGGGTGCGGGGTTATGGATGAGAGATGCGGGGTTGTGGATGAGAGATGCAGGGTGGTGGGCTAAGGGGTGCAGGGCTAGCGATGAGAGGTGCAGGGTGACGGATGAGAGGTGCAGGGCGATGGGTGGAGGAGTGCAGGGTGACGGATGAGAGGTGCAGGGTGATGGGTGGAGGAATGCAGGGTGACGGATGAGAGGTGCAGGGTGATGGGTGGAAAAGTGCAGGGAGACGGATGAGAGGTGCAGGGTGATGGGTGGAAAAGTGCAGGGTGATGGATGAGAGGTGCAGGGTGATTGGTGGAGGAGTGTAGGGGGACGGATGAGAGGTGCAGGGTGATGGGTGGAGGAGTGCAGGGGGACGGATCAGAGGTGCAGGGTGATGGGTGGAGGAGTGCAGGGGGACAAATGAGAGGTGCAGGGTGATGGGTGGAGGAGTGCAGGGGGACGGATGAGAGTTGCAGGGTGATGGGTGGAAAAGTGCAGGGGGACGGATGAGAGGTGCAGGGTGTTGGGCGGCGAGGTGCGGGGTTATGGAGGAGAGGTGCAGGGTCATTGATGGAGGGTGCTGGGCTGGGAAGTTCAGGGTGATAGGAGGAGGGATGCAGGGGGGTGCTGGATGGAGAGGCGCAGGGTGATGGACGGGAGGTGCAGGCTGATGCATGGGGGAGTACAGGGTGCTGAGTGGAGAAGTGCAGGGTGATGGGAGAGAGGTGTGGTGTGATGGTGGAGGAGTGCAGGGTGACGGATGAGTGGTACAGTATGATGGACGAGAAGTGCAGGATATTGAGTGGAGAGGTGCAGGGTGTTGGTGGAGGAGTGCAGGGTGACAGATGAGTGGTGCAGGGTGATGGGTGGAGAGGTGCAGGGTGCTGAGTGAAGGGGTACAGGGTGCTGAGTGGAGGGGTACAGGGTGATGGGTGGAAGGGTACAGGGTGCTGAGTGGAGAGGTGCACGGTGATGGGTGGAGAGGTACAGGGTCCGAAGTGGAGAGGTGCAGGGTGATGGGTGGAGTGGTACAGGGTCCTAAGTGTAGAGGTGCAGGGTGATGGGTGGGGGAGTGCAGGGTGATGGATGTGTGGTGCAGGGTGATGTGTTGGGGGGTACAAGGTGCTGAGTGGAGGGGCACAGGGTGCTGAGTGGAGAGGTGCAGGGTGATGGGTGGAGGGCTACACGGTGCTCAGTGGATAGGTGCAGGGTGCTGAGTGAAGGGGTACAGGGTGCTCAGTGGAGAAGAACAGGGTGAAGAGTGGAGAGGTGCAGGGTGCTCAGTGGAGAGGCACAGGGTGCTGAGTGGAGAGGTGCAGGGTGATGTGTGGAGTGATACAGGGTGCTCAGTGGGGAGGTGCAGGGTGATAGTTGAAGGGGTACAGGTTAATGGGTGCAGGGGTACAGGGTGCTGAGTGGAGAGGTGCAGGGTGCTGAGGGAGAGGTGCAGCGGATTGGTGGAGGGTTACAGGGTACTGAGTGGAGAGGTACAGGATGCTGAATGGAGAGGTGCAGGGTGACGAGTGGAGGGGTACAGGGTGATGAGTGGAGGGGTACAGGGTGCTCAGTGCAGAGGTGCAGGGTTATGGTTGGTGGGGTACAGCGTGCTGAGTGGAGCGGTGCATGGTGATGAGTGGAGGGGTACAGGGTGCTGAGTGGAGCAGTACAGGATGCTGGGTGGAGAGGTGCAGGGTGATGAGTAGAGGGGTGCAAGGTGATGAGTGGAGGGGTACAGGGTGCTCATTGGAGAGGTGCAGGGTGCTCAGTGGAGAGATGCAGGGCGATCAGAGGAAGAGTGCAGCGTGACGGATGAGGGGTACAGGGTGCTGAGTGGAGAGGTGCAGGGTGATGTGTGGAGGGGTACAGGGTGCTGAGTGGAGAGGTGCAGGATGATGGTTGGAGGGGTACAGGGTGCTGAGTGGAGAGGTGCAGAATGATGGTTGGAGGGGTACAGGATGCTGAGTGGAGAGGTGCAGGGTGCTCAGTGGAGGGGTACAGGGTGCTCAGTGGGGAGGTGCAGGGTGATGGTTGAAGGGGTACAGGTTGATGGGTGCAGGGGTACAGGGTGCTGAGTGGAGAGGTGCAGGGTGCTGAGGGGAGAGGTGCAGCGTGATGGGTGGAGGGGTACAGGATGCTGAGTGGAGAGGTGCAGGGTGCTGAGTGGAGAGGTGCAGGGTGATGGTTGGTGGGGTACAGGGTGATGGTTGGTGGGGTACAGGGTACTCAGTGGAGAGGTGCAGGGTGCTGAGTGGAGAGGTGCATGGTGATGAGTGGAGGGGTACAGGGTGCTCAGTGGAGAGATGCAGGGCGATCGGTGGAAGAGTGAAGCGGGACAGATGAGGGGTACAGGATGCTGAGTGGAGGGGTACAGGGTGCTGAGTGGAGAGGTGCAAGGTGATGAGTGGAGGGGTACAGGGTGCTGAGTGGAGAGGTGCAAGGTGATGAGTGGAGGGGTACAGGGTGCTCAGCGGAGAGATGCAGGGCAATCTGTGGAAGAGTGCAGCGTGACGGATGAGGGGTACAGGGTGCTGAGTGGAGAGGTGCATGGTGATGAGTGGAGAGGTGCAGGGTGCTCAGTGGAGAGGCACAGGGTGCTGAGTGGAGAGGTGCAGGGTGATGTGTGGAGGGATACAGGATGCTGAGTGGAGAGGTGCAGGGTGCTGAGTGGAGAGGTGCAGGGTGATGTGTGGAGGGGTACAGGGTGCTCAGTGGAGAGATGCAGGGTAATCTGTGGAAGAGTGCAGCGTGACGGATGAGGGGTACAGGGTGCTGAGTGGAGAGGTGCATGGTGATGAGTGGAGAGGTGCAGGGTGCTCAGTGGAGAGGTGCAGGGTGCTGAGTGGAGAGGTGCAGGGTGCTGAGTGGAGAGGTGCAGGGTGATGTGTGGAGGGGTACAGGGTGCTCAGTGGAGAGATGCAGGGCAATCTGTGGAAGAGTGCAGCGGGACAGATGAGTGCTGCAGGGTGATGAAAGAGGGGTGTAGGATGATGGTGGAGGAGTGCAGGGTGACTGATGAGCGGTGTAGAATGATGAGTGGATGGGTTGCAGGGCGATGGGTGGAGGGATATAGGGCGATTGGTGGAGGGGTGCATGATGATGGGTGAGAGGTGTAGAGTGATGGGTGGAGAGGTGCAGGGTGATGGGTGGAGAGGTGCAGGGTGATGGGTGGTGAGGTGCAGGGTGATGGGTGGTGGGGTGCAGGGCGATGGGTGAAGAAGTGCAGGGCGATTGGTGGAGGGATGCAGGGCAATGGGAGAGAAGTTGTAGAGTGATGGGTGGATGGGGTACACTGTGCTAGGCGGAGAGGTGCAGGGCAATGAGTGGAGGGGTGCAGCCGATGGGGGGAGGGGTACAGGGTGCTCAGTGGAGAGTTGCAGGGCGATGGATGGAGAGGTGCATGCCAATGGGTGGAGAGGTGCAGGGCAATGGGTGGAGAGGTGCAGGGCAATGGGTGAAGAGGGTGCAGGGTGATGGGTGGAGGGTTGCAGGGTGGAGGGGTGCAGGGCGATTGGTGGAGAGGTGAAGGACAATGGGTGCAGGACAATGGGCGGAGGGGTGCAGGGCAATGGGTGGATGGTTACAGGGCGATGGGTGAGAGGTGTAGAGTGATGGATGGAGAGGTACAGGGTGATGGGTGGAGGGGTACAGGGTAGTGGGTGGAGGGTAGAGGGGTGCAGGACGATGGGTGAAGGGGTGCAGGGTGATGGGTGGAGGGGTATAGGACGATGGGTGTGAGGTGTAGAGTGATGGGTGGAGGGGCACATGGTGATGGGTGCGAGGTGTAGAGTTATGGGTGGAGAGGTACAGGGCGATGGGTGGAAGGGAGCAGGGTGATGGGTGGAGGAGTGCAGGGCGATGGGTGGTGAGGTGCAGAGAGATTGGGTAGAGAGGTGTAAGCTTGTGTATGGAGAAGCGCTGGGTGGTGGGTGGAGAGGTGATGGGTGAAGAGGTGTAGAGACAATGGGTAGACATGTGTAAGCCTGTGTATGGAGAAGGATGGGGGCTGGGCAGAGAGGTGCAGGGTGGTGGGGGGGAAGTACAGAGAGATTGGGTAGAGAGGTGTAAGCTTGTGTATGGAGAAGACTGGGTGGTGGGCAGAGAAGTGGTGGGTGGAGTGGTGTAGAGACGATGGGTAGAGATGTGTAAGCCTGTGTATGGAGAAGTGCTGGATTTTGGGCAGAGAAGTGATGGGTGGAGGGTAGAGAGGTGATGGGTGGAGAGGTGTAGAGACAATGGGTAGTAGTCTGTAAGCCTGTGTATGGAGAGGTGCTGGGCAGTGGGGGGAGAGGTACAGAGAGATTGGATAGAGATGTGTAAGCCTGTGTATGGAGAAGGCTGGGTGGTGGGCAGAGAAGTGATGGGTGATGGGTGGAGAAGTGTAGAGACAATGGGTAGAGATGGGTAAGCCTGTGTGTATGGAGAAGGCTGGGTGGTGGGCAGAGAAGTGATGGGTGGTGGGTGGAGAGGAGTAGAGACAATGGGTAGAGATCTGTAAGCCTGTGTATGGAGAAGGCTGGGTGGTGGGCAGAGAAGTGATGGGTGGTGGGTGGAGAAGAGTAGAGACAATGTGTTGAGATGTGTAAGCCTGTGTATGGAGAAGGCTGGGTGGTGGGCAGAGAAGTGATGGGCGGAGAGGTGTAGAGACAATGGGTAGAGATGTGTAAGCCTGTGTATGGAGAAGGCTGGGTGGTGGGCAGAGAAGTGATGGGTGATGGGCGGAGAGGTGTAGAGACAATGGGTAGAGATGTGTAAGCCTGTGTATGGAGAAGTGCTGGGTGGTGGGCAGAGAGGTGATGTGTGGAGACGTGTAGAGACAATGGGTAGAGATGGGTAAGCCTGTGTGTATGGAGAAGGCTGGGTGGTGGGCAGAGAAGTGATGGGTGGTGGGTGGAGAGGAGTAGAGACAATGGGTAGAGATGTGTAAGCCTGTGTATGGAGAAGGCTGGGTGGTGGGCAGAGAAGTGATGGGTGGTGGGTGGAGAGGACTAGCGACAATGTGTTGAGATATGTAAGCCTGTGTATGGAGAAGTGGTGGGCAGAGAGGTGATGTGTGGAGAGGTGTAGAGACAATGGGTAGAGATCTGGAAGTCTGTGTTTGGAGAAGGCTGGGTGGTGGGCAGAGAAGTGATGGGTGGAGAAGTGTAGAGACACGGTAGGATTGTGTAAGCCTGTGTATGGAGAAGGCTGGGTGGTGGGCAGAGAATAGATGGGTGGAGAAGTGTAGCGACACTGGGTAGGATTGTGTAAGCCTGTGTATGGAGAAGGCTGGGTGGTGGGCAGAGAGGTGCAGTGTGAAGGATTGGAGCATGCAGAGGTACATGGCCTGCAGACACAGGTACAACGCTATGGCTGTTGAGTTACAGGATTGGTGGATATAAGGGGGAGGCTCAGGGTTGGGTAGGTGGAGCCACTCAGGGTGTCAGTGGTGGTGAGATGAGTGAACAGTTGGAGAGTGCTAACCATGATAATGCAGTTGGATGAGATATGTGTTGGTGGGGGGTGGAGAGGTGCAGGGTGGTTGGTGGAAGGAGTGATGCAGGCTAGCCATGGTGGGGGTGGTCGCAGGGTGAGAGAAAGGGCAGAGAGGTGCAGGATGCAGCATGAGGGTGGTGCGAGGTGGTAGGGTGGGCGGGTGATAGTTGTGGTAGGTGGGTGGGTGTTATGGCACCATAAAGTAGTGGTGTGAATATGAAGAAGCTGGGAGTGGTGGTGAGGTGCACCGGGGTTGTATGACTCAGGGCAGTGGTGGTGTGTTAGGGACATGCCAGATGTTGGTGGTTGTACAGTTAGTGGTGGTGGTATGGTTACAGAATACAATACAATGCCGTGCACAAAGAAGCACCCACGCTGTGGTGGCACCGGAAGCGGTACATCCCTCACTTGTTTGCCTTTCCGCCTCTTTCCGGCGGATGCTGCTTTTACCTCCGAGTGTCCCGCCTCTTCCGGTGACTTCATTCAGACACCAGGCAGAGCCCTCTCGGCTGCAAGCTCTGCTGGATAGATTACAAGCTTTGTAGAGACCAACATGTGTGATCCTGGGTACGACTGGGACAGAAAAGAAGCCTGGGCACCAAAATAAAAATGGCCCCATTAGTAAATGAGAGAGCTAAATAAGTTTTGAACTTGTAAAGGCACACGCTGTATAGGTGTTTTGCAAGGTATAGGAGACACGTGCTTGTAGGCTTGCTGCAGGCAGTTTGTGGTAAAATCACAGAAATCAACAGTAATAACCGGCCATCAGGCCATAAAACAGGCCCACAAAAAGCCTCAAAATGGCCAACACTTAACCTGTCAGACCAACTCTTCTGGCACTGCCAGACTGGCAGTCCGACCCTGGTGTGATTCTTGGCATAGCACCTTATTCACAAGATTATCGAGCCACTTGCGGCAGACACAGCTCGGCGTCCTAACTCCAAGCTTCAGCGTGGACAGTGGTATGAGATGGTGGGTTCTGTGCTACCTCCCCCAGAGGATCCTGGTATGTACGGTGGCGTAACGAAGCCCGAGGAGGCTTCTCTGCAAGGTATGATAAAGGCCTGGGTTGCCCTGCACTAGTGTGACATTAGTCTAGCACGTGCACAAGGACCAGGGCCTGTCCCTGGTGATGCTAGTGCGGTGATGGTCCTATAACATCATGTTCTCTTTAGTCCTTTGACGCTAAGGGCATATTTACAAGGAGTTAACGCCACCAGAATGTCACTTTTTCTGACGTTCTGGTGGCGTTAACTCCTTTGCCTTATTTACAAGGTGGCGTTAAGCCACTTAACGTGGCTTAAAGCTGCCTTGTAAATAATGCCCCTATTCACTCAGCATTTAGCGTGAAAGGGCGTACAATGGGTGTTGCAGTGGGTGTTCCGCAGCAACACCCATTGCTTTTTGACGCTGCCCCATATTAACAAGGTTTGGGGCAGTGCCAACAATACAGCCAGGGAATACCTGGTCTTAAGCAGGCGATACGAGGAGAAATGTTTTATTTCTCCTCATATTTTGCTCTTTCCACGTGTGCTGCATTCTGCAGCACACATAGATAGAACAAATCGCCTGTAAAGATTGTTTATGTTCAGGAAGGTGTCACTTCCTGCACATAAACAATTGCCCCTGCAGCGCAGGCACCCTAGCAAAATGGCGCTTGGGTGCCTGCACTAGCGCTAGGCAGCTTTTTTAGTGCCTGCACTAGGGGTAATGCACGGGTGCGCCGCATTCTTGTGAATACTGCGCATCCCTGCGTTTTGAAACTGTCGGAGTGCGACATTACCAATTTTGGGGTAACACTGTGCTCCGCCAGTTTCTTGTAAATATGCCCCTAAGTTGTTAGAGTGTTGTTATATGGAATACTTGGGGGTTTGTTTGTAATGTTCCAATCAGTGGCAATTACTCCTGATGCTGCCTGGGTTGTGGTGAATAAAACTCTTCTACCCTTCTTCTGCATTCAGTGTTGATCGATCAAACTACCACAGTGAGGTCCAGAACTTGTTCTGTGGCTTGGAGGGGCGCACCAATCGTGCCCTGATAGTAGTCATAGGACTACTGTCCATACCCGGGGTAAGTCATCAAAAGTGTTGGTGGCAGTGTATCCAGTTCTCATGAATCAATAGTGTGACCAGAACATTTTCTGTGCTTCCAAGAGTGGGTAGTCTACTGACCCCTTTTGTGTAAAGTTCTACTGTTATGTGAAACCCGGATCCTTGCGCAGACATTTTGTGTGTGTCTCAAGTGCGTGTATGTGCAGTGCAGTGAGTGTGTAGCACATGAATGGTAGTAGTGTTTGGTGAGAGTCTTGAGTACTCGGACTAGTGTAACCCATTTTGAATGGCACCTGGTTTAGCATGGTGCATGATAGAGGGAGGTTTCAGCTGCATTGACTGCATTTCTGTGGCTGGAGGGTGGAGACCCAGACACTCCAGTGAAGAAGGATGGAGGCAGGTCTACCTTTAGTAATTCTACAGTGACCTTTCAGCCAAGGGCTTCTAATTAGTTCTTTCTTGAGCACTGCCATTTCGTGGATGGTAGGGGTGAGGGGTGGCATTTCAGTTTCTGTTGTGCAGGTGAGGAAATTTATAGACAGGGCCTGTCCTTTTATTTGTTCCTGATTACTGCTGCAGAAAAACTGATGACAGCCAGATGCGATTCAGAAATGTCACTTTTTATTTATCCCATTGTTTTGGATAATCCTGTTTGGAGCCAGCAACATTGCTACCTGCTGCAAGATCAATCCCCTTGCACAAAGGCTGTACATGAGGAACAGCCAGAAAATGACATTTGAAAGAGAACCACCCCAAACCAGTCCCAAACCTTAGAAAGTGAATCCACATCCCCTGTCTGGAAAATGTGAACAAAGGGGCATCCAGAACCACCCCACTTTGTTAAGGTTCCAAATACAAAGGAAGGGATTGCTCCTCTGATTACTCGAAGGATGGCTGTGGAGCCAGTGCTTGTGTCTGCATGACAGCCAGCCTCCTAAACATGGGGGTACATGACCTGAAGTCTGCACTTTCTGCTGAAGAAGCTGAAGGTCTGCTAGGAGCCTCAAAGTCTGCCTTCCTGCTGAAAGAGGAAAAGTGTGTGGGTGGGCCTGCAAGAAGAGAGGCTGTCTCTTCCCCATAGCTGTGTTGCAGCTATGGGGAATAGCCAGTGAAAGAGAGTGACTGCCAGGGAGTGAAACCAGAAGCGACACAAGCATGGAATCGATTGCCCGCTCTCCTGAATGGTTCTTGTGAACTGCATCAAGTCTTCTAGAACTGCCAAGCATCATGTGTGTTCTGCAAACATTCTGTCACCCTGATCCGCATGCTTTCCATGGCAGCATCCCGTCTGCATCCATGCTAGGGAGGCAACTACTGCGGAGCCAAAAGCTGTTGTGTGAGCTACTAGGCTAAAATCTCCCCGTCGTCAGGTTCTAAGTGAGACGAGAGCCACGGCCGCTCTATTCCAGAGCTGCAGGAGCAGGACCACTGTGTCAGGTTTGTCAGCAGCACAAGAAAACGAACTACGCCACTAACCTTTTCACAGCGGCCAGCGGGGACGATGGCTAGTTGAACGCAACCCCCAACAGAGTTATAGAACACTGCTGCGGAAGGAAGCACCCTGGGGAAAAGGGAAAGGGATAAAATAACAAACTGTGCTGCAGAGATTCTCGTTTTCTCCCTGGTCTGGTCTAGGAGTCCGAATGGCACCCTTCTAGGCCGTAGAACTACAGTGTGAATAGAAAACAAACAGGCATGAGAAGCACCACAAATCAATACTCACAAACCCATTATATTGTACTTTATGCTCATTCTCACCAGGAGCCCTGCAGCGACCTCCCGACTGTTTTGAAGTAATCACAACGAGAGTTTAACCGTATAGACAGCCAATCCAACACCGCAGAAACTGCAGTACAGCTGTCAAGGAGCGAGAAACAGTAATTACCCAGCACCCAGTCACGGTTTCCTGACCGTGAAACTGTGCAGAGCAGTGTGCGCTGTTTGTATTCACAGCGTGAATGCCTACAATGGTAAAAACAAAGTCGCGGTAGGGATGGAAACACTCCGGCAAACAGTCATGGTTCCTTGACTGTAAAACTGTGCCGAGCGGTGTGCGCTGTTTGTATTCACAGCGTGAACGCCTACAATGATAAAAACAAAGTCGCGGAGGGAAGGAAGCGCTCCGGCGCTCCTCCCTAATGTTTTACCTGACTTTTTCCCCGTATCGGGAGGCCAGGCCAAGGAAACGGGACAAGGAACAGCACCCAGCCGCGAGCTCACAATTCTGGAATTCCTCTTGAAGACGGATAGACGCCGCAGACCTTCTGGCAAGTATCCAGCGGGGAAACACCATCCGCCTACTTCAAAGCCCAGGTTTAAGATTGTCAAGCACTTTTCCCAGGAAGAGGAGGTGCTTAAATAGGGGCAGAGTCACTTATGACGTTTCTTTCTGTAGCGCCCCACTGCCTGCTGGGAGATGTAGTGCTGCGGGCTCCTGTTCCATTTACACCCGGGTACTAGCATACAAGGAAAGGATTTAAAGGGTGTGTGTGCCTGTCTTGCGGCCTCCCTAAGCGTAATCGCTACACACTGCATGCATCCGTCCCAAACCATCTGAATTGCAACAGCAGAATGCACTGGAGCAAGAGACTGAGAAGCATAAGACATAAGTCATAAGACTTTTACCGAATACCTGCAAGGACGGGACAGTGAGCTGAAATGTTGGGCAGATTTAAGCCTTGGGCATGATTTGAGCGAACTGCATCTGTGCATAATCACCGCCTTGTCCATGAGTAACATGACAGAGATTGTGTACACCGAGGAAGAGTACCAAAGGAAGTAGTGCCCCAAGGAAGATCCTGTGTCTGAACCCCCGTATTGTGCTGTATAGTATTGCGTTATGCTGTGTGATTAAAGTACTTTTAATTCAAAAGAAACCTACTGGTCTGGAAAATACATTGTTGTGTCAATTGACTGTGGATGTCTGGGCTTTTGCACCCCACACAATACCTCCCTGAGAAGCCTGTGACTGCTCACCGTTGCTACCTCGCTGAGACGCCTGTGACTGCTCACCGTTGCTACCTCACTGAGATGCCTGTGACTGCTCACCATCTCTATCTTGCTGAGACGCCTGTGACTGCTCACTGTTGCTACCTCGCTGAGACGCCTGTGACTGCTCACCGTTGCTACCTCAGAGATGCCTGTGACTGCTCACCATCTCTACCTTGCTGTGACGCCTGTGACTGCTCACTGTTGCTACCTCCCTGAGACGCCTGTGACTGCTCACTGTTGTTACCTCCCAGAGATGCCTGCGACTGCTCACTGTTGCTAGCTCACTGAGACGCCTGTGACTGCTCACCGTTGCTACCTCGCTGAGACGCCTGTGACTGCTCACTGTTGCTACCTCGCTGAGACGCCTGTGACTGCTCACCGTTGCTACCTCGCTGAGACGCCTGTGACTGCTCACCGTTGCTACCTCGCTGAGACTCCTGTGACTGCTCACCGTTGCTACCTCGCTGAGACGCCTGTGACTGCTCACCGTTGCTACCCTGAGATTCAAGTGCGGAAGGGGTTGTTGTACGTGGTGCATTTTGCAAAGCCAGAGTAAGACGGAGCCCAGGACACCAATGCAAACAACCTAAATCAACATGATTGGGCCCCAGTAGCCCATGTCTGCCCCGTGACCCTCAGAATGGGTTCTGGCAAGGAAAACAAATGGAAAGAAAAAAGCATTGGCAAAGTAAAGAACTGATCTACCAGCCCCAGCATAAGGTACACTTCTTTTTAGGCGGAAGTGCACATGTGATCAGGAAAAATGCTGGCACTTGGCAGTGCAAGACAGGCAACAGCTAAAGTGGTCTGACCCATTGCCCCATGCTGTGTGCTGTGGTGGGCAGAGGCAAAATGAGAATGACAGTTGAACAGACCAATGGATGAAGAAGGCTGACCCAAAGCCCTTCTATATATTAACATGAATTTTTATTGATGATTTGTTTTATCACACGAGGATGAAGAACCAGACCTAAAACAATTCTCAAAACATTCCCAGAAATTTGACTGTAAATACGCAACTGGTGGAACTTTCCAGCCATACCCTTGGGACGTTTTGTGAATTTCTAAAAAGCGTATAAGTACTTTCAGATGAGGAATGAAATCGCTGAATGTAATTTTACACTTTTATATGATTTGGGCTGTAAGTGAACACAGACTGGAAACACAGTCTGGTTGACTCAGAACAAACTTCAACCCACACAAGACAGAATTTCCCAACATTGTGACGTGATAAAAGCAGAGACTGCAAAACACTTTCTCCTACTCTGCCCCACCCAAAAAGACACTCAGGACATCTTCCCCGTATTCTGCGAGCAAAAAGATGTGTTTCTGGTGAAACAGGGTTTCCTAGGAGACCTGGCAGGAGCGACGAGGTGGGCGAGCGAAGCGAGGCTCGAGCAGGCTCCAGGTGAATCTGTGGCAGAGGCTCGGCCCATGACCCCGGGGACTAATCACTTGGAGTAGGACAGTGTGACCCTCGAAGTCAAACGGGGTGTCTGCAGCCAGCTGGGTGCACATGACATGTTTCTGGTTGAAGACCTTCAGGAAGGAAGCCAGAGGCCAGCTCTTTCGATCATCGATATAAATGCTGAACGTGAGACCCTTCCCTCTCCCACTTTACTGGTTAAGTCAGTGGAAGGCTGTGATATTAACATGAATGGACTCCCCTGTCTTCATTCACTCACTGTGCACTGATCTAGGTCCTGACAGTCCTCTAGCGGCTGGAAGGCACTCAGCGCCACCTCCCAGCTTCCCCACTTGACCAAATTGTGTGGTCTGTTATGATATGAGGGGCGTGCCACCGCCAGCCCCCTCACCCAGGAAAGAGGTGTTAGAGGCCTGGAGTGGGAGTGGCCTTCTTTTGAATTTAATAAAACGGACCGGAACCCGGACCTCGGGTTCCGGTGACCACACGAGCAACTAGAACGTGTGTGTCGTTTAATTTGTAAAGGCTTGGCCCGTATACAGAGACCCCCATATTGGTCCGTATACAGAGACCCCCATATTGGTCCGTATACAGAGACCCCCATATTGGTCCGTATACAGAGACCCCCATATTGGTCCGTATACAGAGACCCCCATATTGGTCCGTATACAGAGACCCCCATATTGGTCCGTATACAGAGACCCCTATAGCCATATGTCTTTGTTGCATCCAAGCCGTGATAAACATGAAACAGACTTTTTATATAAAGTTCCTTTTAAGTTTCATGTCTGGGCCTTTCCGAAATGTTAAAATGTGAACAAATGGCCGGTATTTTTTCTGAGAAAGGTGGCTGCCCCCGTGCTCTGCATAACAATATTGCCCACGTACACAGTGCTCACGACAAACTGATATCTCTTGACATAACATCGTCCTACGCACATCACTTTACTTCACTCCCTCGTTCCACGTGAGCATCAGATCTGAAGCATCCTTCTCCCACCTTCTCCCACCTCGCCGCCAAGACCTGGAACACCCTCCCCACCAACCTTCGGCAGACCCAAGACCTACTGGCCTTCAGAAGACTCCTCAAGACCTGGCTCTTCGATCAGTAGCAGCACCACCCCCCTCTTCCCCCAGCGCCTTGAGACCCTCGCGGGTATGTAGTGCGCTTTATAAGTGACATGATTGATTGATTGAAGCTATTCACTCCAGGGTCTGTTCTTCACAGAAACCTATCTTAGGTAGAGTTTGTATATATGTCAGTGGCCCGTAGGCTTGCCACCTGCCCATCTTTTTACCAGCATGGCCAGTACTTTAAAGTGCCAGCCAGTACAAAACTTAGAAAAACCATCTAAAGCAGGTATTTTTTCTTGTTGTGACTACATACTAACACAGTAAAGATAAGAAGAAAGCACTTTACAATGTGCCCCAGAGCTGCCTTAATGATCCCGGACTGATAATGAAAGTAAACAAAGTATGAAAGGCCGTGAAAAACATGAAACATACTTTTTATATAAAGTTCCTTTTAAGTTTCATGTCTGGGCCTTTCCGGAATGTTAAAATGTGAACAAATGGCCGGTATTTTTCTCTGGGAAAGGTGGCTGCCTCGGTGCTCTGCATAACAATATTGGCCACATGCACAGTGCTCAGGACAAACTGACATCTCTTGGCTCGCTCACGACAAACTGACATCTCTTGGCTCGCTCACGACAAACTGACATCTCTTGGCTCGCTCACGACAAACTGACATCTCTTGGCTCGCTCACGACAAACTGACATCTCTTGGCTCGCTCACGACAAACTGACATCTCTTGGCTCGCTCGCATTGTTGGCAGAGGAGGGTGGAGGAGCATTTTCCGCTCTCACGACATCGACGCCCCCTCCAATACCTCTATTTTGCTGATGACACCCAACTCATTCTCTCTCTCATGGACAAGACACCCAGTACCCGGATCAAGTTCAACGCCTGCATGACTGAAACTGCCCACTGGATGAAGACCAAGGGGCTTATTTACAAGGCCCTCGCGGCACATTTCTACCGCCGGAACGTCAATTTTGTGACGCTCAAGAGGAGCAGTGTGCAAACCCATATCTATGAGACAAAATCAGAAACAGTCAGTAATGCTGGAATTAATTCATATATACAAATTTGCACAATCATTACCTTAATTAGTCATTGGTACTTTGGCAAAATTACAACCCATTTATTTCACCAACAGCAATCAGGGTTCTATTTGACACCTCTGTTAGATTTGAAAATCCCATTCCTGCTATGCACTCGTATCATGCTACATTAGGTTAGCAGTGTGTGGCTAAATAGATGCCATTTGTATTCACGTTATGCAACCCACTGAGTTATCCCTGCAACGTGCAAGCTTTAGTTAGCAAGTGTGACTCCATTTTGTATTTCGTAATCCCTATTAGGCTGTCTGAACTAGGCCTCATTATTCGTACTACTTGCCTCAGCAGAATACTGTATTTAGTTATTATTTTCCTCTCCTGTTCAAGGCTGCATCCCGACTTACTAATGAATAGGCCATTCTGCCCTCGCATGCCTATCCAAGTGTGTAGTTCTGCTCCCACGTTAGGAGACGCTGAGACTCAGCGCGGCAACCTTGAGTTGCCGATAGCATGTACCCATCTGGCAGGTGGTAGCCCATCCTTCTGTGCCTTCTTTGTTCATGTTCGGCTCAGGCCGGTAACTTTCCACTGTGGGCGTGGTTGGGGGGTTCTTGGAGGAATGATCATGCATTGCAGGCCGTTGGGGAGCCAGTCCCTCTGCAGACATCTTAGGGTGCAGGTCAGATTGGACTCCTCTGCAGAGTATTGCTAATAAAGGTATTTTTGTATTCTCTACTGTCTGACCGACTCTTCATTACTTGGGAAGGCCTAGCAGGTGGTTGTAAGTAACCCGGGTGGCCCCTAAGGGCCACTTCCTTCAGTTGGCGCCCGAACAGGGACCCCGCAAGGTGATCCAGCTCGCCCGTAATCGGGTTGCAGGGTCGGGGTCACGTCTGGTCGGTCAGGCAGATCGGGGTACCCCACACGATCGAGCTTGGTTCTCGCAGCTGCCCCGCCCTTCTGATCGGGCGCCTCCTCGTCTAGTGGTCACTGGCTGGGGTCCTGAGACGGCGAAACCTTGGAGTTGACCGTTTGGTCCGAAGAGTCGGCAGTGGAGAATAACTTGACTCGACCTGTGTGCACCAGGTGAGTGATATGATTCTTGGAAAAATGGCGCCATTCTTGAACGGCACGAGC
Organism: Calotriton arnoldi; assembly: GCA_963921515.1. Lineage (NCBI taxonomy): Eukaryota > Metazoa > Chordata > Amphibia > Caudata > Salamandridae > Calotriton > Calotriton arnoldi. Next base: position 1,298,392 of record CAWUFW010005354.1, read on the forward strand.
CTACGGGCTGTGTCTTGGTACAGTCTTCGGGCTGTCTTGTCTTGAACTTGGTGGGTCTGCGGACCCTTAAAAAAGGCACAAAGTGTTTGTGAGCAGTTTACCAGACCAACTGGAAATTTGGCCCGCGCTTGAAAAGGTCTGGGACTGTTCGCGAACAATCTGCCAGGCCAACTGGTAATTTGGTCAATGCTTGAAAAGGTCTGGGGCTAGAGCCTGCCTTCTTGAACTTGGTACAGTCTCCGGACTGTAGGGAGTGGTCTTTGGACCATTTGGTTTGGTTTCTGAATAATTTTTATTATTTATCTTTTCTTTATATTACTGTTGCTGGTGTTATACTGGTCCGTTAGGGACAGTGCATGTGTCTTATATTAAGATGCCTTGCTTAAGCAAATTGGGGTGTTTTGGATGTCGGTGTTGTTATACTGAGGCTCGATTGGAAGAGAGTCAGCCTGCGCCTCCGGAGGGTACCCCAAATTTTGATGTATACGTCAAGCACGATATTGGCCCTATTATGTTTAGCACATTGTGGAATAAATATACGAGGGACAATGCTGAGTTACAATGGCCACTTACTGGCTCGTTTGATGAGCAAAAATTGAATTTCTTGCAGGACAAATTGTTCGCCAAATAGAGCAGGCAGTCGATGTTTGATTCTCTAAGAGTATGGCATAAGGAAGCAAAGCAGCGGCGTATGAGAGTAGAGAAAGAGGCACGGAAGAGACAGACGCAAACCATAACGCAGAAAGCAGTGGCCTATGAAAGGGAAAAGATAGAGAAAGGCATAGAATGTGCAGATAGAAAGTTTCGATTGCAAACAGATAAATGCTGTGTTACTAGAGAGGAAGGTGATGTTTTTATTGAAGAACTATTGGATTCTCGCCCTCCTCCACCTTATGCTCCTGAGCGGATATACCCAAGGGTTCCCACATCTCAGTCGCCGGCCTCTGGTGCCGCTCTTTCTAGTATTTCTGCCTCCAGCCCAACTGCTTCGGCCCCTGCCCCGCCTGTTTCCTCTCTGCTCACGCCAGTAATAGGGGCGGGAGCTGTTAGCTCTCCTGTTCCGTCTACTGACTCTGTATCTACTGCTACACCCCCTTTCACCCCTACAGCATTGTCTCCTTTCATGATGATACCTGTCTCCTCATCTGCTCTTTCTCCCTCAAGTATAACACCCCAAGCACTGCTGAATGGCGAGACCCCTGTACGTAGGATGCATGAAGGGAATTGGGCGGCAGCACGAGATCGTATGGACAAAGTGTTGGTGCGTTCTGCTGTGGGTGATGAGGAGAAGCAAATGGTGGCGAATCAGGCAGCTCAGTGGGCTCGGAGTCCGATCTATAGTGTGGAAGATGTGTGGAGTGTGATGCAGGATTACAAGCCCTTCATACAGCAACATGCCCTTAAGCACATGTCGGCCACGCTAATAGGACTGTGGGAGCAGTGTTTTCAGGGTGTTGCACCGCAGAACAACTATGACATACGGGACAGGGTATATGCTACAGATATGGCTCCTAACTAAGTTTTTAGCAATGTAACGACATTGGTGGGTTATCGGGGTAGATTGCTCCAAAAGGTTCCGACGATAGTGACCCAGTACCCCATGAGAGAGGTCCATCCCATTTATCATCCTGAAATACCAGAACTGCGCGACTCCACGAATACTGTAATTAGGCCACGAGTCGATGCTCGGTTCCAGGAACAGTGGATCTACACTCCTTGGAAGAGGAGTGAGGTAATATCCCTTAAAAGTCAGTTGCCAGACCCTCGGAAAAACCGACTGCGTATTATAAAGAGTTGACAGAGGCGGCCTCCTCCATGGTGATGACGTTAGCAGATATTGAGTTGTTCTTTGGCTTGTTGGTACCGGTGGATATATGGAGGCAAGTGCATACACAGGATCATGTGGTGGAATTGGGAGGAACATGGGATCAGATCAGGGCGTGGGATAAGGACCGCAAGCCCGGTGACAAGCCGAAGGCAGAGATATTGGCTTTACCGGGTCGGATTATCACCTATATGCATTCCCTTATCCCGCCGAGATGGGTGGATTGGGACAAGTTGACGGCATGTCGTCAGAAGAAGGACGAGAGTGTGTCTGATTTTTTTACTAGGTTTGAAGGGGTGTTTCTCGACTTTAGTGGCCAGGATCTGTCATTGGAGGGTGGTGTCCGGTTGTTTGTCAGCAGGTTCGTTACCAATTTGCTTCCTGAGATTGCGACTAGGTTGCAGGCTTCAGAAAGCACTTGGAGCACCTCTTCCCCATCAGTAATTTTGAGTATGGCACAGTACTATGAGCATAGAGAGAATGAGGACAAAGAGAAGGTGGAGAAAAAGTCAAAGGATTTGAAGACGAGGGTGTTGATGCAGCAAGTTGGGAGAGGAAGAGGGAGAGGAAGAGGTTCGGGTTTGGCCCAGCGGCTGCCCTGGACTAACAGGGGTGGTACTTCGAATGCACCCCTTGGGCTCAATCAATGTGCATATTGCAAGCAGGAGGGACATTGGCGGAATGAGTGCCCAGAGTTGTTGCAGAGAGGTGAGGCCCCGAGAGGTGGGGGGTTTGGAGAACGTGGACGGGGAGGAGGAGGCAGCGGGGACATGCGATCAGAGAACACATCATCTAATAGACAGAGCGGGAACTACTTCGACGACCCATGAGGGAGACAGTACTATCATGACGACTATGACATGGATGAAGCAACAGGGATGTCTCACAGCTAGGACAGCAAGGGACAGGGTAAGGGACCAGTTCCGGTGCCTGTAGATCAGTGTGGACCCTATGTCACCACAGATTTACATGGTACGACCGAGAAATTCTTAATTGATACAGGGGCTATGAATAGCTCTGTTTCCTGTTCACTGGTCCCGGGGGCAGCTCTGTCTGGCCAAAATAATGTTTCGGTGGGTTTCTCAGGCGTGCCGGTTGTCAGCCCCATTTCCAAACCTCTTGCTTTGACTATTGGCCCCTTCACGGTTGATTCACCATTTCTATTGACGTCAAATTGTGGGGAAAATTTGTTAGGGTTGGATTTGTTAAAAAGGTTGCATGCGACAATCTTTTGTTCCCCAGACGGTGTTTACATGACTATTGGACCGCACGTGGCCCATGCCAAACAATGCTTCACAAAAGATGCCACCCTCCCCGCTGAGTTTCAGGGTGTGCCACGTACACTGTGGGCTACAGGAGACACGGATGTGGGGTTACTCCAGATCCCACCGGTCTCTATACAGATCAAAGACAATGCTGTATTACCACGTATTCCCCAGTACAAGATATCCCAGGCAGGAGAAAAGGCCTTATTGCAAATAATACAGGATTTGATTAAGTCTGGTGTGGTTGAAGAGACAGCGGCGAATGTGTGTAACAGCCCTATTCTTCCTATTCTTAAAAAGACACCCTTTGATTCTTCTGATACTCACCCTGACGTTTACCGCTTCGTAATTGACCTTAGAGAGGTGAACAAGATAGAGGTTCCCAAGTATCCTGTAGTCCCAGACATTACCGCAATTTTGACAATGATTCCCCCATCTGCAAAATTCTTTTCAGTCATTTATTTGAAGAATGCTTTCTTCAGCATTCCAATCCATACAGATAGCAGACATCTATTTGGATTTGCAATAGCCGGAAGGAGCTTTAGATTCTGCCGTGCTCCACAAGGCTATACAGAAAGTCCGAGTATCTATAGTCAAGCTTTGAAAGCTCAATTGGATTCTATGGAACTTCCCCCTGGTAATGTGCTGTTGCAGTACGTTGACGACCTCCTGGTGGCGTCAGACACTGAAGATGGTTGTAAAGAGGCCACAGTTAAATTGTTGTTACATTTGGCACACCCTGGACACAAGGTGTCCCTTTCGAAATTTCAATATTGCCGACAGGAGGTCACCTATTTAGGTCACCTACTGTCGAAGGAGGGTCGCAGACTAACACCTGAACGCATAGCTGCTATTACTAATATGCCTGTTCCTAAGACCCAACGAGAGGTACGCGCCTTCATTGGTATAACTTCGTATTGTCGTCACTGGATCCCTAACTATTCCTTACTAACGAAACCCCTCCTTTACCTGACCACTAAAGACGTGCATGAACCCTTGCCTTGGACATCTGCATGCCAGCAAGCTTTTGAGCAATTAAAAGTTGCGCTGTGCTCTGCTCCTGTGCTTGGTACTCCTGATTACCAGAAGCCTTTTGTGCTCTATGTACATGAGGCGGACGGTTGCACGCTTTCTTTTCTAACACAGGGTTTTGGTGGTAAGCAGAGACCCTGCGCGTATTTCTCTGCTATTCTTGATAACGTCGCCAGAGCTCTCCCGAGCTGCCTGAGGGCTGCCGCGGCGGTGGCAGTTTCTATCAGACAATCAGCAGGGTTCGTCCTTGATATGGATCTCACAGTCATGGTACCTCATGCTGTGGACACACTGTTGAATAAGACAAAGACACAGCACCTTACTAGTGCGCGTCTGACTGGATATGAGTTAACCTTGTTTGCTCCGCACATTACCATCAAAAGATGTGCTACTCTGAACCCAGCCACGTTACTACCCCTCCCTTCGGAAGAAAAGGACAATGATGTCCATGATTGTTTATTTCGGACTGAGGAAGAAACGAAGGGACGGGTAGACCTGACTGATGTTCCCTTATCTGACCCCAAGGAGAACTATATGTCGATGGCTCTTGTTTCAAACTACCAGATGGCACTACCACTGCAGCTTATGCAATCACAACGTTACACACTGTAGTTGAGACATCCCGTATCCCATACCAATCGTCCCAGGCTGCAGAGTTGGTTGCCCTCCTTAGGGCTTGCGAGTTGAGTGCGGGACTGACTGTCAATGTTTACACCGACAGCCAGTACGCTTTTGGGGTGGCCCATAATTTCGGGCGCCTCTGGGCGGAGAGAGGGTTCTTGACCTCGCATGGGTTGCGCATACAGCATGGTCCATTGATAGATAGACTGTTGACAGCACTGACACTTCCTGATAAGTTGGCAATAATAAAATGTAGCGCTCACAAAGCAGTAACAGACGATGTTGGAAGGGGCAATGCTTTTGCAGATCAGACAGCTAAGGAGACAGCTAGATCGAAGATGAAAAAGATGTTTGCGGCAGGTCCCGCTAGGTGGGTTCCAGACAATGGAATGTTCGAGGATACATTAGACAATGTCAGTGAAATACAGAGTGAGGCGACAGTAGATGAACTGGCAGAATGGGAGGAGAGGATAGGGCGTTTGAACGAGGATGGGTGTTGGACTGACTTGTCTGGGAAGCAGAGATGGTTGCTGCCCAACGCTTATGTGCTCCCTGTCGTTAGCATGGCCCACGGCCCAGCACACATTAGTGCCAAAGGAATATGTAAGCTACTGGACCCAGTATGGCGAAATTATAATATCCCTAAGGTAGTCACACACTTAGTGAAACATTGCATCATTTGTCTGAAACATAATCCTGGGAAAGGTACTCCTACACCCGCAGGTAATTTTGCACCGCCTTCCTTCCCTTTCGAGGTTCTCCAGATGGATTTCATCGAAATGGAACGAGTTAACAATTTGAAGTATGTGCTGGTAGTGATTTGCGCATTCAGGAAATGGATTGAGGCTTATCCCACTAAGGAGAATACGGCCATGGCAACGGCGAAGGCGCTCTTAAAAGAGTTCTTCCCGCGCTATGGATTACCACGTGTGATCTGGAGTGACAACGGAAGTCACTTCAATTCAAAGGTCATTGAATTGGTGTGTAAAGGCTTGCATATTAGACAGAAGTTTCATGCAGCGAACCACCCTCAGTCAGCAGGCTTGGTTGAGAAGTACAATGGTACTCTCAAATTGAAGTTAGCAAAGATTCAAGAAAGCACATGATTGCGATGGCCCGATGCTCTACCTTTGGCTTTGTTATCAACCAGAGCGACAGCGCATTCTAGAACAGGGTTGTCCCCATACGAGGTGGTCTTTGGACGCCCCGCCAACGTCTGGGGCGTCCCAAGACCCAAGTGCTTCTCCGAGATAGAGTACCCCATGCTGATAGATTATCTGTATGAATTGTCTAAAGATCTCCGTTCTGTCCACCAACAGATTCACGCCACGCTGTACCCAGTACCAGAGGGGCCCGGGCATCAGCTACAACCCGGGAACTTTGTAATGGTCAAGAATTTTCAACGGAAGAACTGCCTGGAGCCGAGGTGGAAGGGGCCCCTGATTGTCCTGCTCGCCACCCGCACCGCAGTGAAGCTTGAAGGCCGGAAGCACTGGGTGCATGTATCGCATGTAAAAAGGGTACCTCTACCACTTCCGTATGATCAGTGGGTCCTCGACGGCATTGCTGACCAGGAAGGGGAGCGTGTGCCACGTTTCGTTCCTTTCTCTGATGCCCGATTGAGGTGGGTGCAGACAGACGAAGAAAGCGACGAGGCCTTACTTGAGTCGGTCCCCCCAGAGATAAAGGCCGCCCCGGATGCTCCCGCTTCTGGTGCACAGTCACCTGAGTCTCAATGCCCTGCTGAGCCTGAATTTCTTCCCCTTTTTGTTGATGAAGAAGTGCCTGGGGTTGCCAGGTACAACCTGCGGCCCCGACGGAAGGACAGTGCGCCAGTAGGACAGTCCAGGAGTTAGGGAAGGACTCGAGCTTGGGGCGTAGGTGCTATGCCTAAGGTGCCTGCTTTAGATTAGAGTGAGTTACACTGGTGCACTGCCCTGGACACTGGACAGGATTAGTTGAGGGTATCTTCCAAGGAGAGAGAGTGCCCTATCCTGAAAGAAGAGGATTTGTTTTCCAGCAAGGGCTGCGATCGCGCAGCTCCTCCGTGGGAGTGCTTCATAGCACCATCGTTGATGAACAATAGGAGTCTACCAGTGAGGCTCTGAAGGACACTGGGTCAGTTGTATTTTTGTGGCTCCAATTCCTAAAGTTTCTTTCTATGTACCCATTTGGCCGCGCAATTATGAAGGAGGAACAGCCTCTGGTGGCCCCACCATTACAGTAGAATAGTCCTGTGTGGTCTAGTTGGTCTACTGGGAGTAGGGTGGTAGTGGTAGTGGTCCTTCTCATCGTAACGATAACACTATTCGGGGTGATGTGGTACTTAGAAGAACAGCATCCTGTGCACACATTGATAGGGACTACACCGGCTCCATCTGAGCATTCATTTGTTACACTGGCCCGCACAAAGAGAGGCATAGACAGACCTATGTCGAGAACGCGTTTTTGCAGATGCTTCATCAGGTACACAGTACCATTAATGCCACGAATTGCTGGGTATGTGGGTTACTTCCCTCCGTTATGCACAAGAACGATCTATTGGTGTCATTGCCCCTGTCATACTTGGGTAGCCGTGAGGCATGGTTCCAATTGCTTTCTATGGTGTACATGCACTATTATGCTGGCGCGATGAATATGGAATAGTCTGATTACGAAGCAGTGTTGGAATATATAGTGGTACACCAAGGATATACACCTGGGGCAGATGGAAAGGAGGGTACCCTAAATCCAGAAGCTTGTATGAATATTTTCGAGGATAATAAAAATGTCACTTGGTTACAAAACGAAATGCTGGATTTTCAAGGATTTAATGTTACTGCAATTTTAAATGTTTCCAGGAACGAAATATAACCGAAGACAAAGCCATGCCCGTTCCTGTGATCAATACAGCAGCCAGTTTCTGTGTTGAAGGTACAGGGAACATTCCAGTAGATCAGAGCAGTTGTAACTATACATACCGATTGAACACTGCTAGTAGCCCGCCTTTGCTCACACCTCCAAATGTATACTTCATTTGTGGGGAGCAGGCCTATACATGGCTCCCCAGGGGATGGTCTGGCCGGTGTTATGTCTCTTTTCTCTTGCCCCCTATTTATATTGCACCAGCCAACTATCACAAGGATCATAGACTACAGCGTAGGGATCTCCATTTGCATCGAGCCAAGAGAGTTGTCAATACCGAAGATATAGATCAAAAAGATACTTCCCTACAGCAATTTACTGATATCATGAAGGGCATTCTGCCGTTCTGGGGCCCCATGTTCAATAGCCGTAATATCCGTCGCCTTGCTAGAGTAGTTGAAGGAGTTATTAACACTACTGCTGGTATACTGACTAATATTACAGTCGAGCTTCAGGCTACGAGACTCGTTGCTCTTCAAAACCAGATGGTTTTAGACGTCATCCTTGCTGATAGGGGCGGAGCCTGCCGCGTCATCGGCAGCAGCTGTTGTGTTTACATTCCCTTTACCGCCCCAAATGTATACTCCGCCATACAGAAATTACACAGGCTTGCTTCAGATATCCATCAGGATAATGGTTCATGGTCCCTCACAGGGTGTTTCTGGGATCTGCTGACATCATGGGGTTGGAAGATACTACTTGCCCTCATAGCTATCGCAGGTGTCATCTTCACATGTTGCCTATGTATTAATTGCCTTCCGGAATGTGGCACCTATTGTATAAGCAAGCTCACCCCTACCCCTAAATTGCCAGGACGTATACTAAGGTCACTACAATGATGATGCAGGATATCCAGGATATCATGCTCATCGATTAAGGTATTTTTGAGTACTAAGTAGATGTTGATTCTCATGTGCTGTTTTATTCTTCGTTGTAACGTGAAGTGAGCATGCATTTTCTTCCTTCCACTTAGAATTGTAAAGACCCTACCAGATAGCCTCAATAAAGCATTTAGCCACCCCTGCTAAAAGGAGGGTCTGTTAGATTTGAAAATCCCATTCCTGCTATGCACTCGTATCATGCTACATTAGGTTAGCAGTGTGTGGCTAAATAGAGGCCATTTGTATTCACGTTATGCAACCCACTGAGTTATCGCTGCAACGTGCAAGCTTTAGTTAGCAAGTGTGACTCCATTTCGTATTTCGTAATCCCTATTAGGCTGTGTCTGAACTAGGCCTCATTATTCGTACTGCTTCCCTCAGCAGAATACTGTATTTAGTTATTATTTTCCTCTCCTGTTCAAGGCTGCATCCCGACTTACTAATGAATAGGCCATTCTGCCCTCGCATGCCTATCCGAGTGTGTAGTTCTACTCCCATGTTAGGAGACGCTGAGACTCAGCGCGGTAACCTTGAGTTGCCGATAGCATGTACCCATCTGGCAGGTGGTAGCCCATCCTTCTGTGCCTTCTTTGTTCATGTTCATCTCAGGCCGGTAACTTTCCACTGTGGGCGTGGTTGGGGGGTTCTTGGAGGAATGATCATGCATTGCAGGCCGTTGGGGAGCCAGTCCCTCGGCAGACATCTTAGGGTGCAGGTCAGATTGGACACCTCTGCAGAGTATTGCTAATAAAGGTATGTTTGTATTCTCTACTGTCTGACCGACTCTTCATTACTTGGGAAGGCCTAGCAGGTGGTTGTAAGTAACCCGGGTGCCCTCTAAGGGCCACTTCCTTCACCTCCGACATAAACAAATTTTTTATTTCATTCCTCTCAATCTTCCTGTTAGTGTATCAACGGCGGCTGCGCCATTAGGTTCTTGCACAGTCCACCAATGGAGATAGTCCATGCCCAGCGCTCCTGTAAGGAAAGGTGCTCACCCCCTTATTCGCAGAAGTATGCGCCGAAGTCCTTAATCAGCTTATGTTGGATTAAAGCAGACTCCTGCAATGCAACTGTCGACACGTTTCGGCCTTACAAATTCGGCCTCTTCAGGACAAAGGAAAGAAAAAGTACTAATGTGTTGATAGTCTGTCCTTGCAAAATCATCCCAAGTTCTGTTTTAATTAATTCTCCAGGACGACGGACTCCGCACTGCTGAGGCTCAGACCAGTGCTGATTCGCAACTCATACGAATGTCTCAGAGACTGCAAAGTCGCAAGTGGCCGTAAAGCAATATCGGCCCTTGCTGCGTCCAAACGTAGGCTAACTCATGTCTGAGTAGGGTAACGGATTGAATATCTATGAGGTCACGCAAGGGCACCCTACATGGCTTTTCATGGCCTCATAGATATGAGTCAGGCAAAGTAGCACAAGTTGCTGCCTTTTTCTTAGTCAAAGAGGACTTCCATGGGCATTGCAGTGGGTGTTCCCATGCAACGCCCATGGATTTTGACACATTTCTAGATTTACCACATAGCATAAATCTGGGAATGTATCAAAATATCTTTATTTCTTCTCATTTTTTCTCTTTCTGTATGCTGCATTCTGCCGGGATTTATTTACCCATTGACTTATATAGAAGTGGGGCTATTTTCAGGCAGAGGAAAGCTAAATGAAAGCTAAATTTGGTTTTAAAAATTGGGAGTCTCCGACCTGCATTGGGTCTGTGTTGGCAAGTATGTGTTTGCTGTATCATTTACCAGCCAAATATTTCAATGGCTCGGCCTGGGCTTTAAACCTTTAATCCTCCTCTAGCTCGGCTCGCCCTCCGAATGTCCTGCATTGCCCTCCTCTAGTCTACAGACCCGGAGAGCACAGCGAATCATGTGTAGTCTGTGTCACCAAATAGTAGAGGTGGGCGAACCAACAATTTCACAGGGTTGAGCTGAGTCAGAGCCAAGCCAGGGGTCTGGCTTTTGTCTCAAAGCCCATGAACAAGCCGAGCCCTGAAAATGTTTGCTATGTAAATTATACGGCAAACATCACGTACAATATGATAAAGTCTCTTCAAAATCCAAAAAACTGCATTTCTTTAACATGTGGACGCTTTGACATTAATATGTCGCATTAAAGCTCTGCACTTGAGAAGTACTTATTAAAATTGATAGGGGCATATTCTCAAGGACACATCGCCTAGTTAGTGGCACTTTATCGCAGCCAAAGTGGCGACAAATTTATCGCACCATTCACAAGCTGGTGTTAACAGCCCATAACACAATTTTACCCACGATAGCAGCCGCAAAAAACATCGCCACAGATGACCCCCGCAACTATCGCTAATGAGATGTAGAGTAGGCGTACCCGTGCAAAAAGCCGCGAAAACACCACTCCGCAACATTCTCAACGATCAGCCAGATCGGCGATTAGACCACAAAACAGGCGATAAGGCCCATTAGCAGCAGGAAACTAACACCTGCTCTGACCTGGTGCAAAGTCGGACCACAGCCTGCACCACAAAATGGAGCCCAGCCCAGAGCCACACCTGAAGGGCAACAGATGCCATGGAGCCACTGATCATGCAGCTCGGAGCCCCAACAGGGCCACAACACCCACCGCCACCACGCCCAGGACCCCCCCCCAGCCAAAGACATGCCACATCAACTACACGGAATCATGTACCAAATAATCCGCCTGATGTCGCACAATCACATTTGGTGGCATGCATCACACATCCACCTTCGATGTAACAAATGAAAATGTATTCAAAGAAACACAGTACAGAAATGAAGACACATGGCGGCTCCCCTCGGGACAATCCGTAGGTCACAGCCTGCAAGACAAAAATCATGATGAGAAGGTGTGTCTTGCGCACATCAAAGGACAGAGAGAGAGCGAAGGAGAGAGAGAGAGAAAGAGAGGGAGCGAGAGAAAGACGGACAGAGAGGGGGAGCGAGAGAAAGACGGACAGAGAGGGGGAGCGAGAGAAAGACGGACAGAGAGGGGGAGTGTGAGAAGTTGGCCTGGTATATGCTGCTCACTAATTAAAGTGGACACCTTGCACCAGAACAATTCGACTCTTATGGTAGATAGGTTTAAGACAACCTTTATAGAAAGCTATCCTAGTGGTAGCTGTGGAGAGCAGCCTTCGGCTAAGTCTTGAAGGAATGTAAAGCAGCTTGTTTTACCACACAATCTCTTGAATCACCAAATGAAAAGACACCACACAGGTATATATATCAAATATATGTGTATTTATTAATAAACACTCTCTACTAATCTCTTTATGAGATTAGAGGTCAGGAACATATGTACAAGTCAAATATTATCAGGATAAGTTTAGCACAATTGAATGTTACAATCTTAGTTTGCTAAACCTAGGTCTAGGGCATCTAGAATTGAGGGACCCCCAAGAACCACCCCAGGTAGTTGTAGGAGACCCACAGGGGACGGACACGGTGACCTGGCACCGATGCGAATCCTGTACGAGTCTATGCACTCAGACGCGATTGAAAGATCAATGTTAAAGGTCCCTTGCGTGTTCGAGGCGAACACACCGATCGGTCCTTGTACGCAGACCAGCAAGGTCTGTGGAACTCACCCAGTGAGGGTAAGTCAGGGCAGGCCTGGAGCAACCAGGGGAGCCCTTTGGTTTCTTTGGAAAGTCTTCTGGGGACCCGCAAGCCAGCTGGCAAGGGATCGCAAAGACGCCTCAGGAGGATTCTCTCACAGGGGCCCACGGTCACTCGGGACGTGGTAGGCCTCTGATCTTAGGAGGGATTCCTGCTGGAGGCTGGGACCACACGTGGTCCAAAGCACAAGTTCATGGAACGTTGTGAGGGGTTGCACTCGACAATAGTGCACAGTACCCAGGGGTCGCGGTTCCTCGTTACTCTTGGGGTCCACTGGCCTCAGCTTCGCTGGGGACTCACGATGGCCTTTGAGACGTCAGGAAATCCACTTCGTGGGCTGCAGGGACTTCAGACTCCGGCGGGAGCGGTGTAGTTTGCAACCGTCGTTTGTAGTTTTTGGTGCCTGCCAAGCAGGGGAGTCACTCCTTGACTCCAAGGGAGATTCTTCAGTCTTCCAAAGGTAGTGGAACGTTGAAGGTCCGGGATTCTTCTTCAGAGCGTCGTCCAGGAAATCTAGGGTGCAATGCACAGGTTCCCCCTCTTATACTAAAAGAAGGGGAGGGACTAGCTCTATGACCCTACCTATGGGAGGGTCAGGGGAGTGGGCGGCTACACCCACTTCCCTTTGTCCAGTTCGCGCCAGAGCAGGGACAGGTAGCCCCTGAGCCGGTTTGAACTGGCATATGCACAGAGGAGCCTTCTGCTCCCCCAGTGCAGGACTTCAAAGCACTCTAAGAGTGCACCCACCCAGCCCCAATACACTAAACCCTGTCTGGGAGGTGGTCACACCCCTTGGGACAGGATATCTATTGTTGGACTTCCTCCACTGCGAGTGTTGGTCATCAGCAGGAGGGCAGCCCAGTGTCTGTGACTGGTGGCATCCATTTTGTGATGCCAGGGCTCTGCAGGATTCTACCGTGTTTCCACAGTAGGTACATGTCTATCCCTCTAGAAGGGTGGAATGCTACCCCCGCCACCAGGACTGGCGGGGGTAGTATTCCAAGATGTTTGACACCAAACACAACATGTTTCGATGCAGCCATTCCAAAGTTAGCATTTTACCGCGAGGATATAATGCACTTAAAAGTATATGGTTTAACCGCATCCACAGACAGCACCAGAGAATGGACTCTGAGAGCTGCAGAGGGGCCCTGCTCAGGCAGAGGCACCCCCTCACATATAAGCCAAGCACCCTGCCCTCAGGATTGATAGGGCCTGCCTTAGGGGTGACTGATAGGGTTATATGTGTGTGTAGGAGAGATATAGGGAAGCTATATCTCAGTGAGGGGTGCTAGCACTTCCTCACCCAGGCTGCAGTAGCAGGCCTGTGGTGTCAGATTTAGTCTGCTTCCCAGGGGTGGCATAATACATGCTGCAGCCCCTGGTAGGCCTGTGAAGTACCTATGCCCTTGGTACCTAAGGTACCATATACTAGGGACTCATAAGGTACCACAGTATCCAATCACTAGTGCACCTAGAGTGCACTCCAAGTCGTTTAAAGAGAAAGCAGAAAGGCTGGGGACCTGAATAGCAGGTTCCCAGCCAAACTAAGTCAAAAACCAACAAAACACCAGGAAAAAAGTGGGGGCAACCATGTAGTCAGATTCCACCCCCTACATAACCCCCCAAACGAAAGGAGATGAGGCTAATCTTGTCCAGGTGAGCCTGTATTTACTGAGTGGCCATATAAGGAAGTACCTGCACTAGCATGGTTACCCCCTGTCTTATGGTCCACTAAGTTATCCCTCACCCTAAGAGGTATGAGAGGGTCTCCACCATGGAGAATTACTACCTGTGGGGTGTTTTGGTAAAGGACAAGGCTGAGGAGGTGTCTGAGCAGGGAAGTGAGACCCTAGGGAAGTTGGTCTCAGTTTCCTCAGATCACTGGTCACCATGTATGCCTGTCTTTCCATGACTGAGCTGCACTTTGCTCTAAGGGTCAACCTTTGGCTGCCTACAGCTGGGGGTTGGGTCCCTTTGGGTGGAACACTGGAGGGACATGGCAGGTTTGGAACCTTTTGGTTCCAGGTTTGCCCTTGCCTAACAGAGTCCTTCTGGGGAAGGTCCCTACACAAAGGTATGGGGGATCCCTCAGTGTGTGGAGGAATGTTCACCTGGCTAGGGCTACTAGACTGGGTGCCCCTAATCTGCTGATGGGGGGGTTCCTCTGGACAGCGGGCCCTGTGGGGTCCACTGACCTCCCTGACCTCTGCAGCCCTGGGCTGACTGAGGCAAGGTAGAGAGGGGCAGGTTACCTGCTCCAGACTGGGTACCACCTTGGAAGGGTCTCTGCCATCAGGGGTGGGGCCAGGCCAGGCCTGACTACCTCTGGGGCAGTTCCTTCACTAGGGGTAGGATCAGTTCCCTGAGGAGGCTGACCCTTACCTGCTGTCTGGGGGGAAGGAGACTTTTCTTCAACCCCTGTGCTCTCTTTTGGGGGAGAGTGGGCCATTCTTCCAGGCTCCATCTCTCCAGCATTTCCCTGGGCTGGGGCTGTGGCCATCACAGCCCCACTAGCTTTTTCAGGGACGCCTAGCATCTTCAGATGGGTTTGGTGTTCAACTTCAGCCCAGGCTCAAATTTCCAGATCATTGCCCATCAGGCAATCTACGGGCAAGTTGGGGGACACTGCCACTCTTTTTGGGCCTGTGACCCCCTCCCAGCTGAGATTGACTATGGCCATGGGGTGATCTGTCCTGACACCATCAATGTTGGTCACCTGGTACTTAAACTCAGGTAAAAGCTGGTGAGGGGGGACTAGTTTCCCTGCCACCATGGTGACACTAGCCCCTGTGTCCCTGAATGCCACAGCCTTCCGACCATTAATCATTGGCTCCAGTCTGTACCTGCCCAATGCAATGGGACCCATGGTAAAGGTGGCAAATCCTATACCACCATCAGAGTCTGAGGAGTCTGTTGAGGGGGACCTGTCTAAACAAGGGCCCACCTCTGTTCCCCTTGCAAAAGCACCTAACTTTTTGGGTGCACTACTCCCAACTGGAGGATTACTACTGGTAGTACCAGGAGGGTGGTAGTAATAGCTGGAGGAACAGTTTCTTTATTGCCAATCCTGGGGCAACTGGGATCAGTTTTCCAGTGTCCAGGCTTTTTACAGACATGGCAATATGGTTTCTTTTCAGGAGAGGAAGGAGTTTGGGACCCACCCCCAGAAGAGGACTTTTGGGGCCCTGTAGTGGACTTATCCTTAGATTTATCCCCACCTTTCTCTTGGGACTTGGTAGAATCTTTCTTCTGGTCACCACCCTGATTCTTAGGCCTCACCCTGGTTCTGACCCATTTGTCTGCCTTCTTTCCCAATTCTTGGGGAGAGGTCAGATCAGAGTCCACCAGGTACTGGTGCAAAAGCTGGTTTTGACAATTATTAAGGATCTGCTCCCTCATAATCAAATTGTACAATCCTTTGAGATCAGTAACCCTACTGCCAATCAGCCAACCCTCCAGAGCCTTGGTTGCACAATCTACAAAGTCAGTCCAGTCCTGAGTCTGTGCCTTCTGGGTGTCTCTGAACTTCAACCTGTACCGCTCAGTGGTTAAGCCAAACCCATCTATCAGTGCACTCTTCAGGACTTCATAGTTATCAGCATCCTCTTCTCTAACAGTGAGGAGCTTGTCTCTACCTTTATCTGAAAAGGAGAGCCACAAGATTGCTGCCCACTGCTTCTGGGGGACCTGCTGTACTCTACAGGCCCTCTCCATAGCAGTTATCCACTTGTGGATATCATCCCCACTCTGGTAGGGAGGAACAACCTTGCTCAGGTTCCTATGGTCTGGAATAGATTCTCTGCCTCTAGGGACACTGTTGCTGCCACCAAGGGGTTCTAACCCCTCTCGTCGAGAAGCTCTCTGGATCTCCAGGGCTTCTCTATCCAGTGCCAACTGCTTGGTTCTGAGGGCAACTCTTGCTTCCTCATACTGCAGCAGTTTGCACATTCTTTCAGAGGAGGTCTCTCTTATGGGAAAGTATGAGTTCCTCTGGTGGACAAATTCTCTGCCAGAGTGATAAGAGTGCTCAGATTCCTGGAAGGGGACCTATGCCTCTCATCCACTCTGTCAGTTCTCTTAGGAGAATTCCTCTGTCCTTTTCAGGCCCCTTGAGGCCTGGCCCTTCAATCACAGAGTCCTGGTCATTCGGATTTTCATCGTCTGACCCAGATACTGTAATTGACCCACCCATTGATTCAGACCCATTAGCTCCTAGAGCCAATCTAAGATCATCTGCTGTCAGCAGATCTATCAGGTGCAGGGTTGAGGGACTCTGTCCTAGTCTCAGGTGTCTTTCAACACACATGGCTCTCAAGTCAGAGAAAGCCATGTCCTTATACTGAGGCTGAGTGGATCCACTGGTTCCACCCTTTAAGGACATTATAGTGTTGTGCAGTTTTGTACTACCTACACTAGTTTGTGGCCTACTGATACTAGCTTGAGCTGTAGAAAGGGTGTGCTATCCCTTGGCACACAGCTCTAAGTTCAGTAGAACTTATCGATACTAAGCTTGACTTTATATGTACCTTAAGTACTTATAGTGGTTTTCAGTTAGTAATTCAAATAGAGATTTTCTGGTAAAACAATAGCAAGCTGGAATCCCACACGCTGCCACCAATGTGAGAAGTTGGCCTGGTATATGCTGTTCACTAATTAAAGTGGACACCTTGCACCAGAACAATTCGACTCTTATGGTAGATAGGTTTAAGACAACCTTTATAGAAAGCTATCCTAGTGGTAGCTGTGGAGAGCAGCCTTCAGGCTAAGTCTTGAAGGAATGTAAAGCAGCTTGTTTTACCACACAATCTCTTGAATCACCAAATGAAAAGACACCACACAGGTATATATATCAAATATATGTGTATTTATTAATAAACACTCTCTACTAATCTCTTTATGAGATTAGAGGTCAGGAACATATGTACAAGTCAAATATTATCAGGATAAGTTTAGCACAATTGAATGTTACAATCTTAGTTTGCTAGACCTAGGTCTAGGGCATCTAGAATCGAGGGACCCCCAAGAACCACCCCAGGTAGTTGTAGGAGACCCACAGGGGACGGACACAGTGACCTGGCACCGATGCGAATCCTGTACGAGTCTATGCACTCAGACGCGATTGAAAGATCAATGTTAAAGGTCCCTTGCGTGTTCGAGGCGAACACACCGATCGGTCCTTGTACGAGTCGAAGGACGCGGTTACAGATGGTATTGAAAGGGAGTTGGACGCGGTGTGTCTAACACAGACGCGAACCAGGTACGAGTCAGTGCGATAGTCGCACTGGGAAAGTTAGAGTTTTAGGACACTTCAAGGGAAGCTACAAGCAAGTCACTTACAGGGTAAGTAGTTCTAGGGCCCACACCCGCAGGAGCACCGTAGTGCTGAAGTTACCTCACCCAGGGGAGCCGGGTGCATAGGTGTTCTTTGGTGTCGGGTCGCGGCGTCGTTTTCAATGGGAGCCAGTGAAGACTTGCTGCTTGCGGCGGCAGGAGAAGTGTCCGGAGGAATCCAAGCTTGGATTCGGAAGATGGAAGACCTGAAAGCAGAGGGGACAGTGTTCAAAGTCACTTGGCAGTGACTCGGGGCAAGGAAGATGGATGCCCACCGTCGTCGCAAGATTCAGGTCGTCCACGGTTGCCTTGACTCTTCAGCCACGAGGTCTAGGAGGCGTCGTCGATGACCAGGAGCTAGATTCGGCGTGTCCCACGATGTCTGCGGCTTACTGCGGTGTCGGCAACTCGATCGGAGCCAACAAGCCTTGGTAACAGCAAGTCTCGGGGAAAGTGTGAAGAGACAATGGCGCAGACCAGCAAGGTCTGTAGAACTCACCCAGCAAGGGTAAGTCAGGGCAGGCCTGGAGCAACCAGGGGAGCCCTTTGGTTTCTTTGGAAAGTCTTCTGGGGACCCGCAACCCGGCTGGCAATGGAACGCGAAGACGCCTTGGGAGGATTCTCTCACAGGGGCCCACGGTCACTCGGGATGTGGTAGGCCTCTGATCTTAGGAGGGATTCCTGCTGGTGGCTGGGACCACACGTGGTCCAAAGCACAAGTTTGTGGAACGTTGTGAGGGGTTGCACTCGACAATAGTGCACGGTACCCAGGGGTCGCGGTTCCTCGTTACTCTTGGGGTCCACTGGCCTCAGCTTCGCTGGGGACTCACGATGGCCTTTGAGAAGTCAGGAAATCCACTTCTTGGGCTGCAGGGACTTCGGACTCCGGCGGGAGCGGCGTAGTTTGCGACCATCGTTTGTAGTTTTGGTGCCTGCCAAGCAGGGGAGTCACTCCTTGACTCCAAGGGAGATTCTTCAGTC
This sequence comes from Calotriton arnoldi, assembly GCA_963921515.1. NCBI lineage: Eukaryota > Metazoa > Chordata > Amphibia > Caudata > Salamandridae > Calotriton > Calotriton arnoldi. The sequence continues at coordinate 1,316,864 of CAWUFW010005354.1, forward strand.
TTCCAAAGGTAGTGGAACGTCGAAGGTCCGGGATTCTTCTTCAGAGCGTCGTCCAGGGAAATCTAGGTGCAATGCACAGGTTCCCCCTCTTATACTAAAAGAAGGGGAGGGACTAGCTCTATGACCCTACCTATGGGAGGGTCAGGGGAGTGGGCGGCTACACCCACTTCCCTTTGTCCAGTTTCACGCCAGAGCAGGGACAGGTAGCCCCTGAGCCGGTTTGAACTGGCATATGCACAGAGAGCCTTCTGCTCCCCCAGTGCAGGACTTCAAAGCACTCTAAGAGTGCACCCACCCAGCCCCAATACACTAAACCCTGTCTGGGAGGTGGTCACACCCCCTTGGGACAGGATATCTATTGTTGGGCTTCCTCCACTGCGAGTGTTGGTCATCAGCAGGAGGGCAGCCCAGTGTCTGTGACTGGTGGCATCCATTTTGTGATGCCAGGGCTCTGCAGGATTCTACCGTGTTTCCAGAGTAGGTACATGTCTATCCCTCTAGAAGGGTGGAATGCTACCCCCGCCGCCAGGACTGGCGGGGGTAGTATTCCAAGATGTTTGACACCAAACACGACATGTTTCGATGCAGCCATTCCAAAGTTAGCATTTTACCGCGAGGATATAATGCACTTAAAAGTATATGGTTTAACCGCATCCACAGACAGCACCAGAGAATGGACTCTGAGAGCTGCAGAGGGGCCCTGCTCAGGCAGAGGCACCCCCTCACATATAAGCCAAGCACCCTGCCCTCAGGATTGATAGGGCCTGCCTTAGGGGTGACTGATAGGGTTATATGTGTGTGTAGGAGAGATATAGGGAAGCTATATCTCAGTGAGGGTGCTAGCACTTCCTCACCCAGGCTGCAGTAGCAGGCCTGTGGTGTCAGATTTAGTCTGCTTCCCAGGGGTGGCATAATACATGCTGCAGCCCCTGGTAGGCCTGTGAAGTACCTATGCCCTTGGTACCTAAAGTACCATATACTATGGACTCATAAGGTACCACAGTATCCAATCACTAGTGCACCTAGAGTGCACTCCAAGTCGTTTAAAGAGAAAGCAGATAGGCTGGGGACCTGAATAGCAGGTTCCCAGCCAAACTAAGTCAAAAACCAACAAAACACCAGGAAAAAAGTGGGGGCAACCATGTAGTCAGACTCCACCTTCCTACAGGGAGCGAGAGAAAGACGGACAGAGAGGGGGAGAGAGAGAAAGATGGACAGAGAGGGGGAGCGAGAGAAAGACGGACAGAGAGGGGGAGCGAGAGAAAGACGGACAGAGAGGGGGAGCGAGACACAGATAACAGAAGTGATGGACAGGGAGAGAGAGTGCCGACAATGCGCACCCAGGCCACACTGCCCACCTGCTGCCACAGGTGTATCTCCAACCACGTGCCTGTATGTAGTGCAGTTCACCAGGTCACACATCTGAAACAGATCCGTCATCTAAAACAGAGTCCAGACACATGAATGCCAAAGTACATACAATTGCACAAGGCATCATCGCCTGTCCGCCTCTGCGCACCCAGGCAGATGTACACCAGCCCCTCCCGCCGCCCAGCGGTGCATGCCCGCCCCTGCGCACCCAGGCCTCACTGCTCACCTTCCGCCCTTGGCGTGTAGTAATGATGGCCCACCACGTGCCGCTGCAAGCCACATGCCCGGGGCCCGCGGACATAGCACCCTCCACATCATGCAGCCCCGCTCCGCAGGCCACCAGGTCTCACATATGATTCTGGGTCTTGATTTCGCCATGGCAGAGGATATACCGGTGCACCGGGCATCATCGAAGGCTGCACACCCGCTCAGCCCTTGAGGTGCCACTAACTCTGTGATCCGGGATGCGACGCCACGTGGCGGTAGGCCCACGCTGCCCGCTGGCTCTGGCCTACACTGCGGTCCAGCAGGGCACACAAATCCTGAGCATTCCGGACGGCCGGGACGGGGCATCATCGCAGGCTGCACACCCGCTCAGCACTTAACGTGCCCCTACCTCAGTGCACCCAAAGTCACCGTCCCGTGGCGGTGTGCCTGTGCCGGCCGCAATGTTTCCGGTGCCACCAAGTCTGTGTCCCAAAGTCATGGACCCTGTATGATTGGGTATCGTGTTGCGGACGCCACCATGTCACCTCCGGACCTGGGGAATGTGATGTTGCAGGGCCCGAGGCCCTCATGCCTACATTAACACCACATGGATGCACCCAGATAGAGAGTGGAAATGGCGTCGAGCACGTGCGCCCGGCCCTTTTCATTGGCAGAGTCACATGTCCCGTGACGCGTGTGCTGGATGGGTGTGGTGTGGGTGTAAACCAGCCGTGAGGGAGTGGCTGTGGCATGCTGACAACTAGACCTGTGAGCAGCAGATCACTACAGGAAAGACAGGGGACATGTAGCGTTGCCGTCCCCCCCTGTGAGCGTAAGCGGAGTGGGCTGGCCTGGCGTATGCCAGTCCAGCGTAAGGGTTTGTATATGACCCCGGATCCCTGGGCGTGGTTCCGTACTGGGCTGGACAAGGAAGTAACTCATGCGTGTGTCCCTGTTGTTGTGCCAGCGCCACCCGGATCGCATTGGGCAAAGTGTACCCCGTGACCCCTGTTCTACGACATGAGCCACATGGACGTAAGAAGAGTCCAGTGAGCCTACATTCATCCATACTTTCACAATTGAAAGACCATAGACATGACACATCTGTGTGAATATGAATGTTTAATGCACATTCAGTGGAGTGTTGCATCTGGAGCAGTACAGGGCCATGCAAACCCCACATGACGATGTTGTCCCGTGGAGGGCCAGCCAGGGTCCTTCAGGGAATGACAAGTCCAAAGGAAGAGGAAGAGTTCAGTCCGTAGTCTGATTGCTGTGTCAATGGCGATCAAACAGCATATGGCAGTCCATGTCGAGGTCCAAGGTGAGTGTCGCAGAGTGCATCGGGGGACAGTGGAAGGTGATGATGCAGAGGGCAGTACCAAGCTGAAGCCGGACCTATGGATGAGATGCATGCTGCTGCGTCCTTCTTACCACGAGGGCAGAATCATCCGCATCTTCGTTCTCTGCTGTTTCATGTGCCTCACGTGTGGGTGGTGGTGTTCTGTCTCCAGCACTGTGTGGCAGTGACACATCAGTGGCCGGAGGTGGAAGGTCTGCCGCACTGTGTGGCACTGACACTTCAAGGGGCGGAGATGTGGATGGAGTGGTGGCAGCAGCATGCATCCGCGCCAGGCCTTGTGGCAGCAATGCCATGAGGAGGGTCCTGAGGTCATTGAGGAACCCAGCTACCTCTCGCTGGTGTGCAGCCGTGGCAGCCGCTCGTTCCGCATTCGCCCGCTCCATGGTCTCCATTAACCTCCGCATGTTTCCCAACTCCCGTGTGACATCGCTAGAGCCACTCGGACTGGACAGATGTACTATTCTCTGAGTCAGGGCTCCAGCAATGTCAGCCATGGTCCATTGGAGAGCATGGAGCGGACTGTGGGTGTCCGTTAGGGACCGTGAGTGGTCCCTGATGGGACTGAGACACCCACGTATGGCATCTAGTTTGTCTGCCATGCGGTCGAAGCCCACCCGCACCTGTTAAGCCAGATTCTCCTGGCACCCCAAAACACAGCGTTGGAAGGCCATGTGTTCTCTGTGGGGGTCCTGGGAGGCAGCAGTGGTGGTGGGTGCTGCCTGCTGTGTGGTCTGTGCAGGGGGTGGGGTCTCCTCGTAGCAGCTGGGCTGCCCAGCTCCTGGAAGTTGGCTGCGTAGGCTGTCCACGAGCAGTTGGAGGGCGTCAGAGTCGTAGCTGTGGTCGTCCTCTTCGTCTCCAGAGAAGAGAGGGTCGGGCTGCTCTGCAGGAGGTGTTGATCCTCCCTCTGCAATGTGAAGGGGAGATGCAGTATAACAATGTGTCCACATGTATGTTGTCGCATTGTACATGTTTACATACAGACAGCATGACTGGGTACATTGTGGCTGTTTGGGAGGAGCTGCCTATTTGATGGGGGACAGTGAACATTTCGACAACAGACGTGTGTGTGTTTGTACTTGAACATTATCAACGCACATTTCCCTGCAATGCCAATTGTGATTGGCCAGTGTCTGCACCCAAGCGGCACCAGTTGTGTCCTGTGTTCTGTTGTAGGTGTTTTGCGGATTGTGTCACATCGTTGTCAATGTAGATGTGCTCTGTATGTGATGTGTGTGCTGCATTTTGGGGGAGTCGCCCCTGCAGCTCAGATTTTGCTGCCCTTATCCCTTTCATGCGGTGTGCCTTTGACTTCTGTGCTTGTACAGTGCTGACATGTTGCATACTTGGGTACGTTGGTCTCTTGGTGGGAGTTGGTGGTCTGGGGCATGGTTTGTCCGCAGATGTGCTCAACTTAATTGTGCATGTGTGCCGTTGTGCCCATCTCCCCCGTCCCCCCAGGCCCTGGTCGTTACTCACCCTGTTGCTGTTGTGTCGGGTCCTGTTGAGCAGTGTCCGGGCCCCCAACTCCTGCCACCGTCTCCCCACTGATGACTGTGGACACCATTTCCTCCATGTCGTCCAGCTCCTCCTGTGGTGCTGGACTCCCACCTCCAGTCTGCATTGCTGCCTTCAGGTTGTTGGCGAGTTTCAGCTTGGTTTTGCGCTTGACATCATTCCAGCGCCTCTTGACCTCGTCCATTGTCCTCTTCAGCACTCCGACTGCATTCACCTTGTCCACGATGGACTGCCATATTGTATTTTTTGTTGCCAATGACACAGTGGAGGTGACGAACAGTTGTTGCTGGTGTTCTGTCACCTCCGTTATCAGGATCCTGTTTTCCTGCGGACTGAACCGCTTCTTCCTACTCTTCTTGTACTTGCCCTTCCCTGAACCCGAAATCCCAGGCTGGTCCTCCGGGGAGCTTGTGGGGTTCTGGCTCTCCTCCGTACTTGCTCCGGCAACATCCATTGTGCTTCGCTGTTGTTTGGCATTTGTTTGTCTGTTTTTTTGCTACTTTTATGGTGATTGTTCCCGCCTGACGCGTGTGGATTGCAGGCCTGTAGCTGGGTTTCGCTGATTTTCGTATCGCGATTGGCCTCATCGCAGCTTTTTTTGCGTTAGTGTTTCGCATTTTTGCGGCGTGGCGTTGATTTTAACGCGGTCAGTTGACGCGTTATCTCGGAACTATCGCATGGTACCGCCGTGTTGTGAATACTTGGCTAACAAGGCGTTAATTTCCCGCGATAGACTGCGATGTTGAAGGTTGCGTTAAGTTACTTTTGCGATGGTTATCACACGTTCTTGAGAATATGCCCCATAGTTTTTAAGCATGAACTTGGAACCATTCCTGCCACTGCCCTGGTGACAGTGCCATTAGTGAACTAAGAGGCACAACAGTTTTCGTGTGAACTCTGGATGTGACCCACACTCTTACAGATGGAACAACATTAAAGTCTATTAAATCAAACACAATAGAGTTTTTGACAGCTGGGGCCATATTATACACTATGCACTGGTGCGCAACGTGTGTGTGTCCCCGGGGCACAATGGCATTACAGAAGGTTCTGTGGACACTTGTGTGCCCCTTTCTGTGATGCAGATAGCGCTGGTGCACATGTAGAGCAATGGCTATCACATGAGAGAGTTCCCTCATTTGCATGGGGTGTGGCCTATGCAAATGAGGGAATCCTTCTAGATGAGGGCGCAGATGCAAGCAGGCCCTTAGGCAGGGCTTTAAGTGGGCTGGGTCTGTCCGGGTCTGAGCACTGGCAGTTATTTTCAGGGGGCCTCGAAACGGGTCTCTATCGGGCTCTATTTTCGGGCCTTACAAAGGTAGTCCGTTTTCTTTTTTTTTTCTTGGACTACAGTGAGAGCATGCTTTACTTTGAGATATTTCCCTGCACTGAGGACAGGGGAAGTGTGTCTGCAGCCCCTCCCGGCACCGAGTGATACAGGACAGACAGAAAGTGTGCCCACACTCCACAAACACGGGGGTCCGTGAAATATTCCAGACATATGTAGCACATGGTCTCATCCTTTAGGCTCCGGAGCTGGTTTGCTGCAGCCATGTTCCTGCCTGAGAGGGAGTGGTGAAGTTTCGTTTAGTTTCTCCCTGTTTGTGAAGTGGGAGTGTCTGTCACTCCTTCCTTACACGCCCTCCCACCTTCACTGGCTGCTGTACCTGCACTGAGAGTGTCTGCAGCAGAGAAGGGACTGTCTGCCTTTAACCTAGGAGAGCATGGAGTGTCTGCAGCGGAGCTGAGATTATCAGTTTACGACCTCGGACTGTTTGTATCTCAGCTGGGAGTGTCAACAGTTTACCTGGGAACATACGAAGCTGTACTGGGGGTGCCTGCAGGCGTGTAAGTCAAGCACCTGAGGCATCTTTTAGGAGCCTCCCAAACGTCCATTGGCCCTCTTTACATTCTGCTGGTGGGGGAGGGGCATGAATCATGATTATGTGTTATGCCACTGGATGTAGGCAGATGACCCTACAATGTTTGAGCCTGTACTTGGGGTGTCTGCAGGAGACACACGAATGTCCGGGTCTGTACTGGGGGCGGGGGCGTCTGCATCTTGGGGTGCCGGAGTGTGTGCTGTGAGTGGAAGGGAATGGAACACATTTGTGAAAATGTAACGTTCACCCAAGAGGACACCTTGGCGCTAGGAATAAAACTAACTTAACAGGGAAAACAGAGGCATCGGGAGGTGGGAGCGAGCGCAGCACAGCAAGGAGTGTCTGCCTGTGCGCCGGGAGTGTCTGATTGTTTGCTGTGAGCGCCACCATCATGAGGTCTGCATCAGCTCTGATTAGTGACACCTTTTTACAGTCTTGGCCTTTTACGGTGCTGTACTTGCACGCTGGGATTGAATGGTAAAGCAAAACTACAAGTCCCAGAATGCAAAGCAATGTGCGCTTAAAGGTCAGAACAGGCTGAAAGTGTCATTCTTGGCATGGGGTCTCCTATCAGCTCTGATTCTTAGTACGAGCTCCTGTAGTGTGAGGGTGTCAGTGTCTGCAGTCTCTGCGCTGTGATCAGAGTGTCTGCCCCTGAGATGGGAGTTGTAGCTGGAAGTATCAGCAGCTTACTTGAAAGAAGCTTCAACTTGAGAATGTGAAACCAGTGAAGCACTTTTAAAGCCACGCCCCAGCCCTAACAGCACCAGGAAGTTACAAGTTATCTTGATTTAGACCACGCCCCTACTTGGATAGGCCACACCCCTTTAAGAGGTTTGCCCCGCCCCTTTTAGAGCACCCCCAGTTTTTTTCCCCACTTAAAGCCCTGCCCTTAGGAGTTAGGAGGTACATTCACAGTGAGCCACAAAGTGCTGATGCACTGTCAGTGTGCCTCCAAAAGGCAGTCCTCTGGAGGGAGGAAAGGGGTCCCATGGACCCTCCAGACATTCCCCAGCACCTGGATGCAGTCACTCACTGCACCTGCCTGCAGGGGGATCTCTGTCCCCTCCCTAATGTACAGGCGGGTGCCGCCTGCACAGTGAAACATGGAGCAGCTGATTAAAACAGCTGCTCCGTATTTCACTGAATGCGCTGCCCTCAGGCCAGCCCTGAGTTCACAGCTGCCCTGAGGACATCCCTGTTAGGATGGCGGAGGGAAGGTCGGTGGCGGTCCCTCCGCCATCCTAATGAGGCCTATAGATGCTGAAGATCACACAATTTGTGTAAGTGGGGAAGCCACTAATGATCCAGGTTTTCTGGTTTCAGTTTGTACTAATCAGCCTCTAAATGGATATCCATGTATCTCTCCTTTTCACCTCAAATGTTAATGCCCTGTTTTTACCTCTTTGTGCTGCTGGTAGAGCGAGGGTGGCAGACAGAAGCCACATGAAAGCTCGGCTCGTTATGGGCTTGTGGTTCTGTTGAACCTCGAGCTGAGCCAGAGCTTCATGCGCGCTCCTGGCTGGAGCTTTCAGCGGCTCGTCCACCTCCACGGAAAAGACTCCGTGCATACAATATGGACATCAGAAGAGCCTGGCAGATGCACCGCCGCTGCAGCAGAGACTGCCCGCTACATGGGGCATATTATCAAGGAAACGCGATAAGAATCGCATTTCCCGCTTTGCGCGATTCTTGTTAACGCCACGTATCGCAGGGTTTAATCGCCGAGATATCGCGTTATTATCAACGCATATCTCCACGGCGATTAAATCCTGCGATAGCGGCGTGAAACAGAATCGCGCAAAGCGGGAAATGCGATTATATCGCGTTTCCTTGATAATATACCCGTTGCCTCAGCCGTACAATCCACCTGCCATTATAAGTATGGCTTAGTCGGTTTCGAACTAAGCGTTACAAACCCGCGATAACCGCGGTTAGCGCGGTTTATTTTATCGCATCGCAGGTTTGCTGGAAGGTTGCTAATATTGCGCTGCCGTGTCAGCGCCGATTTCCATGGAGAAATGGTAAGGTACGCCCACTTTGCATGTCATTAGCGATATTCATCGCTGACATGCAAAGTGGAGTGGAAAGGGCTGCTAACTCAAGGAAACACGCGTTAGCCTGTCCTTGATAATTGAGCGGAAAAGAAATCGCCGCTTTTCGGCCGAAAATGGCCGCTAAAGCGGCGGAATTCGGCTTGATAATATGCCCCCATGTGTTTTGAGTGTTTTCTCATACTGTGTGAGAGCGTGTGTCCCGAGCTGCAGCCCCCCCCAACCCCACCTCCATCCTGGGGGGCTCTGAAGGGCTGGTCTCGACCTGAAGACAGACCCTCGTGTGGACGGGAAATCACGTGGGTAAACCCTCTACACGTCAGAAACCCGAGCCCTCATTAATCAGAGGGCAGCGGGTTGCAGCTCACAGGGGCCACGTGTTCAGTTACACAAACTTTACCAGGGGGGGGGGGGGGGGTTGTGCAGGGCAGCAGGGGCAGCAGGGGCAGCTTCTCTCGCCCACAACCAATTATGACTTTATTTATTTATTTATTTATTTATGCATTTTTATATAGCGCGGACTTTACCCGAGGGTGTCAGAGCGCTTCACAACAGGATCAGCAACATTACATAAGGAGGATACAAATGAGCATAATACAAAGACAAGCGTTACATTGCATGAGGAAAAAGTGACAATTGTGCAAAAACAAACAAACCAAATACAAAAGAGGAATGAGTTCCAATAGGAAAAAGTGACAGATGTGCATGAAACATGGGATACCAAATACAAATGGAGGTATAATGCTGCAATAAATGGCAGTCACACATGACACACTGGGAAGGCGCTTCTATAGGCTTGGAGTACAGAATTTCCTATAGTGGAAGAACTTCCTTGAGGTAGTAGAGAGGGCGTGGATTCAACAGGGGTACATGGGGTACAAAATATATGATACATGGGGTACAAAATACACTAAAGGCAAAATACTGTAATAAGTGGCAGTAACTCGAAGCACACTAAGAAGGCCCTTCTATAGGCTTGGAATACAGAATTCCTATCATGGAAGAGCTTCCTTGAGGTAGTAGAGAGGGCGTGACTTCACAGGGGACTTATAATGGGGGAACACGCACATAAAAACCAACACAACACATAAAATAAGGAATGAACAGACACAAGTACAACTTTATACTGACGAGCGGACTTCCTAGAGGGGCCTAAGACCGAACGTATTAGTTCTGGAAGTGTCTTTGGAATAGAAGAGACTTGAGGTCAGCTTTGAAGATCCGGGTAGAGGAGGTGGCACGGAGCAGTGGGGGAAGCGAGTTCCAGATTCTCACCGCATTGCCCGAGAAGGATTGAGCCATCGATCTTTCCCTTTTGAAGACGGGGGCTCAAGCAGAAGCTTTTCCGCATTGCGAGAAGGGCGAGAGCCACCGGACAATTTCAGTTTATTCGCCAGGTAACGAGGGGAGGACGTGTGTAAGGCTTTGTGTGTGATGCAGGCAGTTTTGTAAATAGATCTTGCCTCGATCGGAAGCCATCGCAGAGAGGACAGGATAGGAGTGATGTGGTCGCTTCGTTTAGACCCTGAAATGAAGCGAGCTGCTGAATGGAGGATGGATTTGAGAGGGGAGAGGTGGGATTTGGGTAGGCCAGTCAGAAGAGAATTGCAGTAATCCAGTCTTGAGAGAACCAGAGATTGAACCAAGGTTTTTAAGTCTTTCTCCGGGAAGAACCGACGGATCCCCCACAGAAGGCGCAGCTGGTACCGTGCATTCTTAGCAATAGAGTTGATGTGGGCGATTAGGTTGAGTCTTTTGTCGAGAATGACACCTAGGGATTTAGCGCTGTCAACAATGATGGGTTTGTTGTTGAGAAGGTTCAGCTGATCCATCCAAGATTGAACAGGAGGAGGTGAGAGAGAGGTAGAGAGGAGGAGGAATTCAGTTTTGGCGGGATTCAGAATGAGTTGGTGAGCAGACATCCAGTTGTGAATAGAGTTGAGGGTAGAATTGAGTAGGGAGAGATCGTGTGCGGAGGACACCTTAAGGTAGATTTGTGTGTCGTCCGCATACAGATGGTAAAGGATCCCAGATTTGCTTAGGAGGTTCCCTAAAGGTTCCAGGTAGAGATTAAACAAGGTGGGTGCCAAGATAGAACCTTGAGGGACGCCTTGACCTACGGCAACAGGAGATGAAAGACTGTTCCCTATCTTGATCATTTGGGATCTGTCCGAGAGGAAAGAGGCAAACCATTTGAGCACTGTGCCATCCAGTCCCATTCTCTGTTGAAGAGTGTTGAGGAGGGTGCTATGATTAACCGTGTCAAAGGCTGCAGAGAGGTCTAGAAGAATCAGAAGACATGAATCCCCAGCGTCGAGTATATGCAGCGCATCGTCAATCACTTGCAGCATGGCTGTTTCAGTGCTGCAGTTTTGGATGAAGCCCGACTGGAAGACGTCGAGGAGGTTATTGTCCATAATATGTGAGGAAAGTTGTTTCGCAACACATTTTTCGGTGATTTTCGACAGAAAAGGGAGGTTGGAGATAGGGCGGAAGTTGTTGAGGTCGTTCGCATCCGCGGCGGGTTTTTTTAGAAGAGGGGTGACCTGACCTGATTTGAGGGTAACTGGGAGGGAGCCTTGACTGAGGAAGAGATTGACTAGCCTGGTCCAGTAAGAGAGAGTATAGGTATAGAAATCGATGGCGATGTCGCTAGGGATGGGGTCGGAGGAATGGTTGGAGGGTTTAGTTTCGCGGATGCATTTGAGGAGGTCATCTTCCGAGATGACGTCAAAGTTCTGCCAGGTGACCAAGGATTTCCGCTCCTCCATGGGGGGGGTGGGCGACCTTATCCACCAGAGCTTTGACCTTTTCATCGAAGAATATAGCGAAATCTGCTGCTTTCTTTGAGGAATCCTCAGGCTTAATGGTTGGAGGAGAACAGTTTGGGTTTTTGAAGAGGTCAAAAAGTTTTTGGGTCTGTTTTTAGCCGAGTCAAGGAGGGATCTGAAATGTGATGCTTTTTCCAGGAAGATGTGATTGTGATATATGGATCTTGCTGAGCGTAAAAGAGAGAGATTAGCGGTGGAAGGAGATTTTCTCCAGTGCTTCTCCAGGAATCTAAGGTTTTTCCTTTCATCGTAGAGCGCTTTATTGAACCAAGGTGCTGAGGGGGTGGGTCTTTTCCTTTTGCTTTGGAGAGGAGCAACAATGTCGATTTCGACTGCTAGTACTGAGAGGCACTGAGAAGTGAGATCGTTGACATCCACGCTAGGGTCTAGTCTAGGAAGTGCCTGCATAGCGGAATCACAAAAAGTGTCAAGATCAATGTTCTTAGTGTTACGGAACCAGGTAGTAGCTCTTTTAGGTTGGCCGAGAGTTATAACGTGCGAGAGGTGAAAGCGGAAGGGAATGAGGAGGTGGTCAGACCAGTCTACATGGATGGGGGAGCAGTGGTCAGCAGGTCTTCTTTGGATATGACAAGGTCCAGAATAGAGCCCTTAGAATGTGTGGTTTCCGAGCAATGTTGGAGGAGATCATTGGCTGAGAGAAAGGAGGCAAGCTTGTTGGCAGCCGAGTCTTCCAAGGAGCCCCAGTGGAGATTAAAGTCACCCAGGAAGATCTGTCTGTCACTTTGAGAGAGTTGGTCACTGATGAAGTCAGTCAGTTCCTCCACAAAGGAAGAGCAGTAACCAGGCGGGTGGTAGATGGCATGGAATCTAAAGGGTGAGCCGTGATGTATTTGAAGTTCTAGGGAAAGGCATTCGAATGTATGGAAGAGGGTGGTTGGGACCGCTTTAATTTGAAGGGAGTTTCTGAAGATGATAGCGACACCTCCTCCAGTTTTGTCTGCCCTGTCATTTCTGAGGATAGAATAGTCAGTGGGTACCAACAGATCAAACAAAGTATGAGAGGAGTCATTAAACCAGGTCTCAGTGAGGAAGATCATGTCAAGATTTTGGTGAGTGATAGTATCAGAGATTTCCACTTTGTGTTTGACTGCAGATCTGCAGTTGTGGAGCAAACAGTGCAGCTCTGACGCAGATGTTTTGGTGAAGGGGGTGTTAGGGTTGTTCAGGGAGATAGGGATAAGATTCTTGAATGAGGGAGCCCGGCAAGAGGGAGGTTGGTGAGGTCTGACAGAGGAGATGACCTGAATAGGAAACTGCGTAAAATTCTTAGGAGAGGAGGGCGGAGAGGGAGTGACGTTGGTGGTCTTGAGGCTGGCCCGTAAATTGGTGATGTCTGCAGAGGGCAGACTGTGATTGGTTTTATTGGGGTGCGGGAGCAAGGGACTCCTCGGGAGGGTGTTAGGGACAGGGGATAACTTGGCGCTTAAACGAGAGATGGACGCTACCAGCTGGGAGATGGAATAGATGAGAGAATCCAGTTTATTTTCCAGAGAGAGGAGAGCTGAGCATGGAGTGTTAGGTGGCTCGGTGGATAAAGAAGGGAGTGCAGAGGGTGAGGGAGGACGGGGAGGGGTGGGGGAACGAGTAGAGGGCGTTGGTGCAGAAGGTAAGGGAGGACAGGGCGGGCTGGAGGAGCCGGATATGAGATGGAGTGCAGATGGTGAGGGAGGACGGGGCGGGGTGGTGGAATGGGATAAGTGAGGGAGTGCAGAGGGTGAGGGAGGGAGGGGAGGGGAGGGGGAATGGGTGGGGGTTGGGGAGCAAGGGAAGAGGGTGAGGAACGATGGTGAACAGAGGGAGTGGAAGGAGAAACAGTGGTGGGAAGAGAAATATTTTTACTGGAGTTGAACAGAGGGGAAGAGAAGAGGGCATACGTCCGAGGAGGAAGTTGAGGAGTAGGAGGGGGGATAAAAGAGGGCCGGAGGTAAGGGGAGAAGAGGGGAGACGAGACTGACCTGGGCGGGGTGGGCGGGGGGACAGATGAGGTCCGAATGTGCGTGGATCCGAAAGAAAAGGGGGCTGTAAAGGAGGGGGAGGGCAGGGGGTCCGAGGAGGGCCAGAGGAATGGGGAGAAAGGAGAGGATGGTGCAAGATAGGTACTGTAGGCTATGCAAGGCGAATGTAGGGGGACAGGTACCAGGTGGAGTGGGGGGAATTGACTAGAGGGAAACTGAGGGAGAAGCAAGGGACTGCAACGTCGGAGGGAGAGACGAGGAAGGAATTGTCAGGGAGGGAGATAAGGTTGGGAAGCAAGGGAAGAGGAAGGTGGGGTTGAGGATAGATGGGAGGTGGAAGAGGAGAATTTAGGGTACGGGGGACGGGGAAGAGCGGAAAGGGATGAGGCGAAAGGGGAGGTAAGGGGGAAGGTAAGGACAGTTGATGGGAAGACCAGGTTGTAAGAGAGGTGAATTAAGAGGGGGGCGGAGGGCAGATTTAGTGGGATTAGGGGGCGGATAAAATGTTGGAGAATCGAGCAGGTGTAGGGTGGGGAGGGGGGTGGAGGCCAGAGGCCGGAAAGATAAGATAGGGGGAGGGGCATTTTGGAAGGGGGAAGAGAGGGAGATGAGGGAGCAGTGCCTGGGGGAGCAAAGGGTAGACCTGCGCCTCCCGGGATAGCGGCCTGCTGGAGTATCGGGGGTCTGGGGGAGAAAGGGAGAAAGGAGAGGAGTTCAAAGAAGAGTTGGGGGAGATCATAGTTGTGTGGGTTGGACGAAGGGAGTGGAAGAGATGGTCGAAGAGGGAGAGACAGGAGTCTGTCGCTTGAATCATGACGGTGCCATTGTTGTAGAGTGTTATGGTGAGCGAGCCCTTAAAGCTCGTGGAGGGGGAAATTTTTAGTCGCTGTCCATGCGGGATAGGTGAGGAGGAGGAGACGTTGAAGAAATTGAAGAAGCTGGTGGACCAGGAAGGGATGTCATGGGTGAAAAAAATTAAGTCATTTTTTAGCTTCCCTAGGTGCCCATTATGGAATTGATCAACAAAGAGGGAATCAGGGAAGTGTTCAATGGTGTTGTGTTTGAACCGTTTTGCTGCTGCTTTGGACAGGTTGGGGGATAGATGACTTTGAAGCAGTTAACTCCCGACTTAATTCGAATGGAAGCCATGGTAGGGAGAGGAGGGCCACTAGGGTAGCGATGGATCAGAAAAGAATAATATGAAGAGGAGGGCACATAAGCCGGAAGATGAGTGAGGATAATCCAATGAGAGCGGTCAGGAGGCTACTAGACATGCAGGGCCAGGGCCTCTGGTCTTACTCCCTAATAAGACATCGTACCGGTGGGATAGAAGGCTGGCTTGTCTCCAGCAGTGGAGAGGGTGTGGGATCATACCGGGGCAAACCCTACCACCCGGGATTGGGACCTCCCAGTGTGGAAACCCGCATGGAAATGGGAGTCGCCTATAGGATCGCAGTGATGGGGAGGGACATTCTTTGGCTCCCCAGGGAGGAGGCCCAAATGGACACCATACCTCAACCAAGAGCACAGTTAGAGGAGAGCCAAGTGAACGACAATTATGTGCATTACTCATCCCATGGGCCACCGATCGAGCCAGGACAGCCCAATCGGAAACTGGCAATCTCAAAGAGGGGCTCAAATGTCCTATGACCCAAAAGTTCAGGGCGCGCTGCCTAAGCAGCGAAGGTCAAGGGTGCGCAATCTGCGCAGGTCTCAATGTTGCAGCTGGCACTATATGCTGCGCAGCTGTGAAGGACCAGGGCGCGCTGCCTAGGCAGCGGAGGTCAAGGGTGCGCAATCTGCGCAGGTCTAAACGTTGCAGCTGGCACCTAGGTGCTGCGCAGCTGTGAAGGTCCGGGCGCGCTGCCCAAGCAGCGAAAGTCAAGGGTGCGCAATCTGCGCAGGTCTAACTGTTGCAGCTGGCACTAAGTGCTGCACAGCTGTGAAGGTCAGGGCTAAAGGAGGGCATCTCACTTCTAACAGCCAAGGTATGACCCCCAACCCAGGTCTAAACGTTGCAGCTGGCACTAAGTGCTGCGCAGCTGTGAAGGTCAGGGCTAAGGGAGGGCATTTCACTCCTAACTGCCCAACTCAACATTAGCCTAAACGGTGCAGCTTCCCACTACTTGCTGGGCAGCTGTGAAGTGAAAAGGCCTGGCACTAACCGTGCCTTACTAGCCTCTGCAGCCACAGCATCGCCACCAACAGGGGCAGAGGGGCTGCAGCAAGTCGACTCGAGATCATGAGAGTAACAGACAGTCTGTTGGTCAGTGTGTGAGGAGGTACTCTGCTGATGTGTCTGTCTCCTTTAAATAATTCCAATAAATATAATTGTAATTGTGTCCACGGTATACAATTAAATCAAAATATAGTACAATAAAAGTTCTAATGCCCCAGAGCTTCTTTAACAACCATAATCTATAGATCATCATAACCCTTACTGGAATATTTCTAGAACAAATCTTCTATTACTTATAGACACCCTATATAAACCAGCTATTCTACATAGACATAAAATGTTAAAAACAAATCATAGTTATACATCAAAATACATTCACTAAATAAGTCCTTTATTTTATATATAAAATTATGTCAATGCGGCGTTTCGGCGGTTCCTGGAATCAATCTTCTTCAAGATAAATTCATATATGTTAAAAACTTGATTATAAAAACAGTCGTTACTGAAGGAGACCAAAAGAAACCAAATATTTCAAATCTCTAAACTCATTGTCATATACCTATTGATTTAATGTAATCCAGTGCAGACTATACTGAGCGGGGTATGTTACCATATTTAAAAGAACCTTTCTAATAACGCAGTCCAGTGTTTTCCCCAATCGTTGGCTAACATTATGGGTAAACAGAAATGCTTATCTAATGTTATATCAATATGGTAACCCTTCATCGTGCCCTGATCATAATATTCAGGGTTGATTGAGGCATACGTACCTTTCTTTGGAATCTGTTGCCTCTTTCTTTCAGGGGTTTATTCCAAGGATGAGGGTGTAACCCCCTCTGAAACCAACTCGTTCCTATAATAAACATATTGGTTACAGACCCTGCTTCTCATAGGTCATCTCTATTCTTCGATGCTTCAAGTAATCTTGACTAACATATTAAAAGACGAACATGCTCTGTTCAATGTAGCTTTTCATATCAGGGTATGTGACGTCCCTATTGGGATCATATACAAATTGTTACATGTAGTGTGGCCACATCCTAATTCTTTCAATGATCAAAATATTTGTGGTCCAGCACTCACCCTTTCATCCATGCCAGTCTCACGCCCTTACGTGAATAGAGGGGGTTCTGTGCGGTCTTTGCATATTCCACATGTGCCATTTATTTCATGGGTCATTTCTCCCTTCGATTTATAATCCCTGGTCGTATGCGATCCAGACCAAAATGGACAAGCAGTTATTGTTCTCAGTTCTGCTGATTGTTCCTACTTTCTTTGCTTTTATTTCTGTTTTATTCAAGCGCTAGACCGTATTATTTAACGTCTATTTAGATTTAACTGCACAACCAATCAATCATGTGTCCCTCTCCTTACGGACATCTTATTAACCAACATACCTGATTTAAAAAAAAAAATATATATAGCTTATTACAAAATCACCGATCACTAAGAGCCTCAGTGACTGTACCCTCTATGTTAATAATTAATTATAGGGTAATTATAATGCCCATCACTCACGTAAATCAGCAGTAGAAACTGGCCTGCTAGAGCATGAAACAGGCCCACAAACAGCCCCAACATGGCCCCACACACTGATCTCTGAGGCCAGTCCATCCCTGGCGTCAGGCTTTGCATACCACCTTCTCAGGGGTGTACCTTAGTCAATGAGTCCCAGATTCGTCCTCCTCGTGTCTACTTTTAACTGCGTCTTTGACCCCTCTTCCAAACACCCGATGAATAAAATAAACAAGTGACAACATGTCTGCCCCACAAAAAGGGCCAGAAGCAGCTCAGTGGGTTTGTGCAACTATCATGTCTTCATTTGAGCAGATAACTTCCTTTGTTTCCCCCGCCTGGTGCTGCGTCGGATGGGCTGGGAGGGGAAGGAAAGCATTACAGGCTAAGATGGTAAAAGCTGCCAGCATTGGTCAGAGCTCAGGCACAGGCGGAACCGACAGGGAGCCCCAGCACCCGATTACCAACATGGGATGAGATGTATTTGGGGGGACACTCCTTCGCCCCTGCGCCTTACTGTCCAGCCCTTTACAGCAGACGGCTGACCTCTGAGCTTCAGTGTGGACAGAGGTACCCGATGGGGTCGGAGCTCTGCCCCCCCCCAGGGGCTCATAGCATGTAGAGCAGTGACGTCACAAACCCTTAGGGGTCCCCTGTAAGGTGTACTGAGGGGGCCCACGCCCTCACTGCTACCCAGTTCCCCCTCACTGTACTCAGATACCCCCGCCTGTGGTGTCTACAGATGCTTCGGTGGCACAATGGGGCATATTCTCAAGAACGTGTGATAACCACCGCAAGTTTAGCTTAACGCAACTTCTCACATCGCAGTCCATCGCGGGAAAACAACACCGTGTTAACGTAGCATTCTCAACCTGGCGGCACCATGCGATAGTCCCACGATAACGCACCAAATGACCGCGTAAAAAGCAACGCGACGCCCCAAAAATGCGAAACACCAACGCGAATAAAGTTGCGATGAGGCCAACCTCGAAAAAAAAAGAGCGATAACCAGCGACAAGCCTGCAATTCCCACACGCCTGGCGGGAAAATGCACCATCAAAGCCGAACAAGAAAAACACACCATAAACAAAATAAAATGCGTAGCAACATGGACGCACCCGGAACGAGTGCCCAGGTCAACGCAAACCCCACAAGCCCCACAGACCACCAGCAAGGAACCTCGGGGTCGGGGAAGGCCAAGGAGAAGAGGAAGAGGAAGACGGGGTACAGTCCACATGACAACCGGATCGTCTTCACGGAGGTGACAGAGCACTAACAACAACTGTCCGTCTCCACCACCGTGTCATTGGCAACACAGAAGGAACAAGCATTGGCATAGCCAATAGGTCTCGCTTTTGGGCCCTTATAAGTGTTTAGGCAGAACTATTGACTTTGCCAATGTGTTTGATTGCTGCAAAAGTAAAGAAATAGAAAAACATCTATTTCTTTACTTTTGCAGCAATCGCGGCACCGGCGCTTTACTTTTAACATGGTTAAAGGTAAAGCGCCGGTGCATGATTATAGCAAAAGTAAAGAAATAGATGTTTTTTTCTATTTCTTTACTTTTGCAGCAATCGCGGCACCGGCGTTTACCTAAACCATGTTAAAGTATAGCGTGGTGCTGCATTGATAGTAAAAGTAAAGAAATAGAAAAAACATCTATTTCTTTACTTTTGCTATAATCGCGGCACCGGCGCTTTACTTTTAACATGGTTCCAGCGGGAGGAGCTGGACACGCTCTGTGGTGGGGGAGGGAGAGGGGCGTGCGTTGAGGCATGGGAGAGCGAGACAAATGCCAGATGGCGGCACGCTGGTGGCCGGAAAAAGCCTCTTTGATAGCACTTTCAAAAGCCCCTTACTAAATGTCTCGCAGAGCAGCGCATGCGCGCTGGCTCAGCGAGACCTAAAAATGGCATTCCATCGTGAATGCAGTTGGACTGCCGAGGAGGCCATATGCGCTGGCACGAACTCAAAAGCCAAACCAAGCAGAAACCCGCTGCCACCCGGAAGGCAGCAACGGCGAATGGAGGTGGGAGTCCTGCGCCACAGGAGGAGCTGGAGCAAATGGCCGACACAGTCATGAGTGTGGAGACGGTGCAAGGAGTCGGGAGTCCGGACACTGCTCGACATGACTTGACAAAACATCAACAGGGTGAGTAACTAACAGGGACTGGGGGACGGGCACAATGGCACACATGCACAATGACGTGTAGCACACTGCACACCCACAACGACCCTGGGTCATGTCCCTGATCCCTGTGGCACACTGCAGCACACATACAAACACCAAGTAGGCCCCCGTCCACCATGTGCCCGAAGGGGTCCCACGCCACACAACACCAATTCCATTACACACACATGCACCAGTGCGAAACACAGCAAAGATGCGTATGCGAGAGCCACACTGACAATGCAAGTGACACCACATGACGAGCAGCATGGCCGGAGTACAATCACAATGACACTGTGCACGCCACGAGACTGAGGTGGCTGAGTGTGGACTACATCCGGAAGCTGCAGGTCACACCCTGACACATCCACGTGCACAAACAACCACTGACGTCAACAATACATCTGCAGACAAACAATGCACAAGAGAACAAAATCCGTCCAGGAGCACAAATGACCCCAGTCGCCAAAATCACAGCACCACAAAAGCCAAAGGCACACCGCCTCCAAGGGATAAGGGGCAGCAAAATCACAGCAACAGGTGCGACTCTCACACAATGCAGCACACACACATAGCAATCACAGCACATCCACATGAACGACACTGTGGGACACAGTGCAACACTTACACTGCAGAACAGAGGATACAACTGGCTCTGCCTGTGCGTAGAAAATGGCCAATCACATCTGACATAGCTGGAAAATGTGAGATGAAAATGTACGTGTACAACATCACCTACGTCATGTAGTCCAATTGTCCACTATCCCGCATCAAATAGTACGCCAATCCAAAATAGTCACAATGTACATTGTCATGCAGTCTGTATGTAAACCCGAACAATGCGTCAACATACATGCCAACACAATGTCAACAAGCATCTCCCCTTCACATTGCAGAGGGACAAACAACACCTCCAGCAGAGCAGACCAGACAACCCATCAGTGATGCTGAAGAGGACCTCCACACTTCCGACACCAACGCCCTACAACAGTCCATGGACATCTCAGGCAATAGAGCACCAGGAGCAGGTCAGCCCCGCTGCACCGAGGACACACCACCCCCTGCACGGACAACACAGCTGGACGCACCCACCACCCCGGCTGGCTCACAGCAGCCCACCTAAGCACAAATCCCATTACAAGGCCAGCTGTCATACTGCCAGAAGGGGCTGGCTGAACATGTGCGGGTGGGGTACTACCTCATGGGTGACAAACTAGATCCCATACGTGGGTGTCAAAGTCCCATCATGGACCACCTACACACCCCAACGGAGACCCACACTGCGACAGGGACACATGCCTTTGCACATTTCCAGTACTGAACCACACCCAGAGCCACGTGATAATCACCCACACCCCCACGCCGGACTGGCGTACGCCGGCCAAGTTCACTCCTCCTACGTATTGAGTGGGGGACGACAAAGCTACATGTGCAATGTCCCACCCTCTGCCTGCGGTGACATGGCTGCGTCCTCTGCACACGGCACAATGTAAGGTTGTGGGGCTGGGGCCCTAATGCATACATCATGAGCACACGGACACACTCAGATAGTTCGTTGAACTGGCCACGAGCACGTGCGCTCGACACCTTTATTGGCATGGTCACATGTACAGTGACGCATGTGCTGGATGTGTGTGGGGTGAGTGTCAGCGAGCCCGCAGGGTGTCGTTGGTGCTGGCAACAACTTGAACAGTGATCACAATTGAAGCAGAAACATAAAACATCAGCATAACAGAAACAACTGTGAAGCATCATGGTGGTTGCCGGAGAGAGTACAGTGTTCACCCTACAATGCCACCAGAATGGTCGTTGATTTGTGGTGCACTGAGTTAGTGGCACCTGAGGAGCTGAGCAGGGTATCAAGCTGATGATGGTACCCATGACTGGTGTGAGCTACTCTGAAAGTCTGGTAGAAGGCACTTCCGACTCTGGCATCTGTTGTCTGGAGTTGGTCCTGGCGGCGGTGGCGCTTGCATCCTGCGGTGATGCGACGTCCAGGCAGGTCAGGACTCGATTTGATGTGTGAGCCCAGGTGGACCGCAGTTGAGGGCGGAGGCAGCGGACAGCGCAGGGCCACAGACACATGGCGTTGATGACCCCCAGGCCATCGACCCAGAGGCCATCCAACATGCCACCAGACTGGGGCCATGATTTGAGCTGCACATAGTTAGTGGCCCCGGATGCCCTGCGGCCGGCACAGGCACACCGCCACGGGACGTTGACTTGCGGTACCGTGAGCTAGGGCCACGCGAGGTGGGTGGGTCCTCGTCGATGTCGAAGGTGAATGTAGCGGAGGTTTGCGGGGGACAGTGGAAGGGCATGATGCAGAGGGCAGGAGCCGGCCGGAAGCGGCAAATGGAGGAGTGGAATGCTACTGCCTCGTTTTGGCCACATAGTCAGTATCACCGACATGATGATGAAGACAACCCCCAGTCCATGGACTCAGTCACCAACAAATCTCAAGAAGAAAGTGTCCATGGTTGTCGGGGAACAGACTTAGTGGCCCCGGAGCTGGAAGGGGATGCAGTCTGCGATGAGGCCAGTACAATGATATCAGGTCTGCCATAAATGAATTACGACTGAGTCCCCAATGTGTGCCCTACTCGACCGATGTGTAGTCCGGAGGCAGCGGCCAGCGCGGGCCAACCGCTGTTCAGCGAGCTCCTCCTGGAACACTGACACACGGCGTTGAAATGGCATGTGGGGATGACTCGTGGTTGACCGAGGCAGTAGCGACAGAGCTGAGCGGGTGTTTAGCCAGCGACGATGCCGTGTCCTGCCTGGTACGGACTGACATGGATTTGTGTGGGGCCTGCAGGACCGCAGTGTAGTCCGAAGGCGTAGACATCAAGGGCCCACAGACACGTGTGGTTGGGATGCCCAGCACATACTTTGTGTCACCACATCGAAGGGAGTATAGTGAGTTAAACTCAGCCATGAAGTGTGTACTTGGCCATTGTGTAATCAAGACTCAGTTCCAGATGTGTGACCCACTCGACCGCAGTGTGGGGCGAAGGCAGTAGTCAGCAAGGGACCACAGACAGGTGTAGTTGGAATGCTATGCACAGAGTTGGTGGCACCACATCGAAGGGAGTACAGTGATATAAACTCAGCCATAAGGTGTGTACTCTGCCATTGCATAATCAAGACTCAGTTCCAAATGTGTGACCTACTTGACCGTAGTGTAGGCCGGAGGCAGCGGTGGAGTACGTCAACGAGAAAGGAGTTATGCGGGCCTGTGTCGCGGAGGCCGTGATGGTCTGAGGAGGCTGCCAAGGTCGCGGGCTTCGGGCTTGGAGCTTGCGCCGGCACGTGGTTGGCCCTCTTCGACACACGCCGGTGTCGGCAGGTGAGCAATGAGGCCTGGCTGCGCAGGGGCGGGCATGATGGGTTCGGGGACCAGCGGCCCGGGGTGCAGCAGGCGCACAGGATCGCAGGCCACACCGCTCATGGCGACGGCGTCGGCCTCGTGGCGGGGTGGGAGGCGCCGCCCTGGCAGGCACGTTGGGCATTCCGGAAGGGAACCACGCCCAGGGCTACGTGCTTTTTATTCACACCCCTACGCTGACCTGGCGTCCTCTGGGCCAGCCCACTCCGCACACGCTTACAGGGAGGGACGTCACAAGCTACATTTCCGCGATCTTCTTCACTGGCTGGGGTAACATGGTTGCGTCCACTGTCCACTACACTCCAAACACCAGCAGTGCATGTAGACATGGCTATGTCTGTGGTCTGCATACTGCAGTCTGTCCAGCACATCTCTGCAACACTTGGCATTGTGTACATTCTCATTCATGGGTCACATGCCTCCTTCGCACATGACTGGTTCCCACCTCTCCCCACATTCCGGCATTGTGTGGCTGAGGCGCCATGCCGTTGATGGCTCATGTACATGGCTAACCAAGGTTGCCACAGTAAGTTGTGCTGTCGTGTCTGGTGGGGGGGCATGTTGTTTGGCATGTTGTATGTGATTTTGTGACGTGGGCAGTGCCTGAGTTGTGAGTTGCATGATTGTGGAGTTGAGGTGTGTGGTGTGTTCATTTGGTACTTGCCAACATGCAGTGCATTTCCATAGGTGCCATCCTGGAAGCGCTGGTTGATGTTGGACTGTCGGAAGATGAAGGGATCATGCACACTGCCTAGGTAGTTGGCTATGACATTGGTGAGGAGTCCCCTGTGGTCCACTATTGCCTGCACGTTGATGGGATGCGTGTGCTTTCTGTTGGGGTATTGTGTGCGGTGTTGGCAGGGGGCACAAGTGGGACAAGTGTGCAGTTGATTGCCCCCGACACGTGCGGGGATCCAGCTATGGTGTATAGTCCTTGCTTGGTCTCCAGCTGTTCCTGCGCATTGTGGGGGACGTATGGGTGCTGGGGTCCCTAGCTGGTGAGGGCATCCAGGCCAGGTGTGAGGAACTTGGATGGGACTGGCTGTGAGACTCCTCCGACTCGGGCGGTTGTTGTTTGGGAGGATACCAGAGGCCAACAGGTGCAGCACAGCCAGCGGCTTAGTCTGCGGAGGGATGTTGGTGATCCGCTGTGTTGTTACCGTCAGCCTGTGGGCAATGATGTTCAGGATGCGGAGGATGGTTGTCCTTTTGGGCCTGTAGTGGGCATTGGCATTGTCTGGTGTTAGGTCTGTAGGGCTGATGCATTTCCTGAATGTCAGCTGTCTTTGTCTGCGCTGCCTCTGTGGTGGTCCGGGGGGGCGGGGTGGGTCCGTTGGGGGGGTGGCGGCCCTGGGGGTGGTGGCGGTGTGTGTTGTTGCCCCCTCGGGGCTCCGGGGTGCATGGTGAGTGTCTCCATGGCATCTGTTGTTCTTCCTGTGTGGCTCTGGGCTGGGCTCCCTTTGATGGTGCAGCTTGTCGTCCGACTTTACACCAGGTCAGAGCAGGTGTTAGTTTCCTGCTGCTAACGCGCCTTATCGCCTGTTTTGTGGTCTTATCGCCAATGTGGCTGGTCATTGAGAATGTTGAGGTGTGGTGTTGTCGCGGGTTTTTGCTCGGGAACGCATACTCTGCATCTCATTAGCGTTAGTTGCTGGGGTCATCTGTGGCGATGTTTTTTGCGAGTGCTTTCACAGGAAAACTGATGTTATGGGCTGTTAGCACCAGCTTGTGAATGGGGCGGTAAATTTAGCGTGACTTTGGCTGAGATAAAGTGCCGATAACTCGGCGATAGCTCCTTGAGAATATGCCCCTTAGTGTACTGTGCAGTCAGAGTGAGGACGGACAGACCGACAGCCGTACCCTGCGTTATTAATGGCACAGGTCCAACTGATGTGTCTGGCCTCAGAGAGACTTACATAATTTAATGCCAGAAGAGAAGGATCTTTAGGGGCCACTTTGGAAGGGATGTGCAGGTTCAACCATATCAAAAGCCACGCCTCTGGAAGTCAAGAGTCACTACCATCCCCACCTGAATAACAAGCATTGGCAAGACTTTCTCTCGCATCCTTGGCGTTTCCACCTGAGCTCTGCTATATTTCCACTTCTAGTCCATCCCGTGGGCGTGTAACGTCACCTGGACGTGGGTCACAGCGGGAGCCTCCACGCTCGACCCCTGTATTAATGAGACCCCCTGCA
The DNA here is from genome assembly GCA_963921515.1 of Calotriton arnoldi. NCBI lineage: Eukaryota > Metazoa > Chordata > Amphibia > Caudata > Salamandridae > Calotriton > Calotriton arnoldi. The sequence continues at coordinate 1,341,512 of CAWUFW010005354.1, forward strand.
GGCTGGCACTGCCCTGTGGGAAGGGGTGCTTGGCACTCAGGAATCAGAGAGGGCGCCATCTTGGGAGGTGGGAGTGAAGAATGCATCCTCCATTTTCCTTCTACTCCTTTGAGCTTCATATTAATTTCTCTGGTGAAGAGGACTGTGGCTTCTCTGTGGACAGCATCAGTGTGGACTGACTACCATGTGCTTCACACTGCAAGAGATCAGAGGGTTCACCTCAGTCTGAGTGATGTCAGCAATGCACGTACGCAGCTCTGCCTAGACACTTCACGCCTCCTCTCTGGGTGACTCTACTACGGCTGGTAATATCGTACATCTTAAGCTAAGCACGCCTCCTCTCTGGGTGACTCTACTACGACTGGTAATATCGTACATCTTGGGCTAAGCATGTCTCCTCTCTGGTTGACCCTACAAGGGTTAGTAATTTCGTACATCTTGGGCTAAGCACGTCTCCTCTCTGGGTGATCCTACTAGGGCTTGTAATTTCGTACATCTTGGGCTAAGCACATCTCTTCTCTGGGTGAATTTACTAGGGCTGGTAATTTCGTACATCTTGGGCTAAGCACGTCTCTTCTCTGGGTGCCTCTACTAGGGCTAGTAATATCATACATCATAAGCTAAGCACGTCTCCTCTCTGGGTGACTCTACTAGGGCTGGTAAGTTTGTACACCTTGGGCTAAGTACGTCTCCTCTCTGGGTGACTCTACTACGGCTGGTAATATCGTATGACTTGCGCTAAGCACGTCTCCTCTCTGGGTGACTTTACTAGGGCTAGTAATTTCATATATCTTGAGCTAAGCACGTCTCCTCTCTGGGTGACCCTACTAGGGCTAGTAATTTCATATATCTTGAGCTAAGCACGTCTCATCTCTGGGTGACTTTACTAGGGCTGGTAATTTCGTGCATCTTGGGCTAAGTACGTCTCTTCTCTGAGTGACTCTACTAGGGCTAGTGATATCATACATTGTAAGCTAAGCACGTCCCCTCTTTGGGTGACTTTACTAGGGCAGTAACATCGTGCATCTTAAGCTAAGTACGCCTCCTCTCTGGGTGACCCTACTAGGGCTGGTAATATCGTACGACTTGAGCTAAGCACGTCTCCTCTCTGGGTGACCCTACTAGGGCTGGTAATATCGTACGACTTGAGCTAAGCACGTCTCCTCTCTAGGTGACTCTACTAGGGCTGGTAATTTCATATATCTTGGGCTAAGCATGTCTCCTCTCTGGTTGACCCTACAAGGGTTAGTAATTTCGTACATCTTGAGCTAAGCACGTCTCCTCTCTGGGTGACCCTACTAGGGCTGGTAATATCGTACGACTTGAGCTAAGCACGTCTCCTCTCTAGGTGACTCTACTAGGGCTGGTAATTTCATATATCTTGGGCTAAGCATGTCTCCTCTCTGGTTGACCCTACAAGGGTTAGTAATTTCGTACATCTTGGGCTAAGCACGTCTCCTCTCTGGGTGACTTTACTAGGGCTGGTAATTTCATATATCTTGGGCTAAGCACGTCTCCTCTCTGGTTGACCCTACAAGGGTTAGTAATTTCGTACATCTTGGGCTAAGCACGTCTCTTCTCTGGGTGACTCTACTAGGGCTGGTAATTTCGTACATCTTGGGCTAAGCACGTCTCCTCTCTGGGTGACTTTACTAGGGCTGGTAATTTCGTGCATCTTGGGCTAAGTACGTCTCTTCTCTGAGTGACTCTACTAGGGCTGGTAATTTCGTGCATCTTGGGCTAAGCACGTCTCCTCTCTGGGTGACTTTACTAGGGCTGGTAATTTCGTGCATCTTGGGCTAAGTACGTCTCTTCTCTGGGTGACTTTACTAGGGCTGGTAATTTCGTGCATCTTGGGCTAAGCACGTCTCTTCTCTGAGTGACTCTACTAGGGCTAGTGATATCATACATTGTAAGCTAAGCACGTCCCCTCTTTGGGTGACTTTACTAGGGCAGTAACATCGTGCATCTTAAGCTAAGTACGCCTCCTCTCTGGGTGACGCTACTAGGGCTGGTAATATCGTACGACTTGAGCTAAGCACGTCTCCTCTCTGGGTGACCCTACTAGGGCTGGTAATATCGTACGACTTGAGCTAAGCACGTCTCTTCTCTGGGTGACTCTACTAGGGCTGGTAATTTCGTACATCTTGGGCTAAGTACGTCTCTTCTCTGAGTGACTCTACTAGGGCTAGTGATATCATACATTGTAAGCTAAGCACGTCCCCTCTTTGGGTGACTTTACTAGGGCAGTAACATCGTGCATCTTAAGCTAAGTACGCCTCCTCTCTGGGTGACGCTACTAGGGCTGGCAATTTCATATATATTTTTTTTTTTTAAACTCTTTTTATTGAACACGCTCAGTAGACAGCATAATAACATTTTCCAACGCATGCACTTTTGAGACATTCTTACATGAGTTTGGCGGACACATGACGGGATGGGATAAAACTTCATTTGCCAATATAGAAGGAACATCATTAAAGGAGTACTATTCTCTAGACTTCTGGGGCCACTTCCGTGTCCACCTGGCTCTCCAGCACTCCCCTGTACGCACGCCATGGGGCCCACACCTTTTCCCATTTCTTAACACAACCCCTGCTCTTATATACCGTTTCTTCTGCTCTCTGGCACCAGTCAATGTCCTTCTCCCAGTCTGTCACTGAAGGGGGAAGCGGTGCCCCCCACCCCCTAGCAATATTGCGTTTCACGATTCCCGCTGCCAGCACAAGGCATATGGTGTCATATTTGGGCCAGACCACCTCTCCCTTGATTATGAGCAGATGCCACTTTGCGTCCAGCGGCACATCAGTACCTACTACGCTGGCCATTATCGCCGTGACCCTTTGCCAAAATTGCGCTATCTTAGGACATTCCCACAGGATATGGAGGAACGTGCCCTCATTCTGGCAACCTCGGATGCACTGCGGTGATGGTGCCCTGCCAATGTTGTGCAGCAGCGTCGAGGGGTAGTAGGAGCGATGCAAAATCTGGAGCTGGATCAGACTAAAGCGCATTCAGTATTGCTATCTCGCGCGGGCCTTGGAGCGCCTTCTGCCACTCCTCATCATCTATGTTGCCCAGGTCGTCCGTCCAGGCCGCCCTCAGGGCTGCCAAGTGGTCAGGCAGATTGTTCATAAGTTTAGGGTAAATTGTGGAAATTGCTTTCGGGGATAGGGTCGATCAGAAGCCTGTCCTCCAATGGGGAATAGTCAGGAAGGGAGGTGTCGCCCCTCAGCTGTGTCAACAGTGCATGCCTGAGTCTCAGATAATGGAACCTCTGGGCCTCTATGTGAGAAGTTGGCCTGGTATATGCTGTCCACTAATTAAAGTGGGCACCTTGCACCAGTCCAAACGACCCTTATTGATGATTAGGTTAAAGACAACCTTTATAGAAAGCTATCCTAGTGGTAGCTGTGGAGAGCAGCCTTCAGGCTAAGTCTTGAAGGAATGTAAAGCAGCTTGTTTTACCAGTATATAACCTCTTGAATGACCAAATGAAAGGAGATCCACACCAGGTATATATAAAATATATATATTTTTTACTAAATACTCTCTACTAACCTCTTTTATGAGATTAGAGAACAAGGCACACAATTACACAGTACTAGAACGACAGTAAATAGCACAATACACAGTAGGCTCCAGGGGAGACCAAATCATATACTAAGAAAGTGGTATAAGAACCACGACTTGACTAGACACAGTGCCTAGAGCACGTAGAATCGCTGGGACCCCAAGGAACCACCCAAGGTTGTGACACAGGGGACCCACAGAGGACGGGTGCAGTGTGGGAACACATACGCGAGCTCCGTACAACTCTATGGGAAAGTCGCGGTTGGAATTTTAGAGTTTAAGGACACTTCGGAGAGGGCTTCAAGCAAACCCAGCTAAACTTAGAAGGTTCAAAGGCCAGCACCCTTGTGAGTACTGAGGTACCCGTGTTACCTAGCCCAGGGAAGCCGGGTGCATAGGGGTCAAGTGGTGTCAGAAACCCTCGTCGTTTTCTATGGCGTGTTGCGAAGAAGAGCTGCTGCCGTGGAGAAGAAAAGTGTCCGGTGTGATCCAAGCCTGGATCGAAGATGTGAAGAACCTGAAAGCAGAGGGGACAAAGTCTGGGTCACTTCACGTGACCAGGAGCGGAGCAATCAAATGCCCACCGCTGTCGGGTGCTTCAGGTGCGAAGAGGTGAAGCTTGACTCTGCAGCCACGGGGACCAGGAGACATCGACGACAACCAGATTCTGCAGGTGAGCTGTCCCATAAAGGATGTCGATTGCTGAGGGGTCAGTTTCCGGATTGGAGACCAACAAGCCTTGGCAACTGCAACCCACACAGTCAGAGTAATAATGCTTCTGTGAGCACCAGCAAGGACCTGGGGACTCCCCAAGCAATGGAGAGTCAGGGCACGTCTGGAGTAACCAGGGAAGCCCATTGAAAGTTAGAGTTGCCTTCTTAGGGACCCACAGGTCAACGGACCAGGGATCGCAAAGGGACCTCGAGAGGAATCACAAAATGGCGGCCCACGGAACACTCGTTGAGTGTAGGCCAGCAATCTTCGGTGTAATTACTGCTCGGGGTCAGGGCTACAAGTAAGCCAAAGCTCAGCCTCAGGGGTCGCCGGAAAGCTGATGCTTCTGCAAATAGACGCGGTGTCCAGAGGTTCGGGTTGCACAGTCACCACAAGGGATACAGGCCTCAGACTTGCTGTGGGCACAGATCGACCTCAGAGACCTTAAGAACCCACCTCCTGTGTGGCAATATACTTCAGAGTCCTCAGGAGCTTCGGAGATGCCAACCGGTCAGTTGCGTTAAAGGTGCCTGCCTTGCAGGGGAGTAACTCCTTTACTCCAAGGGAGATTCTTCAGTCATCCAGCGTAGTGTAGATCGTCGAAGTACTTGGTTTCTGTTGCAGAGTTTAGTCCAGGTAAAATCTAAAGTCCTGTAGCCAGGGGTTCCTACTTTATACCCAAGGAAGGGGTGGGACAAACTCTGGGGACCCACCTATGGGAGGGTCAGGACAGAGGGTGGCTACACCCATGTCCTTTGTCCAGTTTCGCACCAAAGCAGGGGCTGAGTGCCCCTGCAACCGGTTTGAGCTGGACTATGCACAGGGACACCAAATGTGCCCCCAGTGCAGACATCAAAGCACTCTTGGAGTGCACCCACCCAGCCCCAATACACTAAAGCCTGTCTGGGAGGTGGTCACACCTCCCTGTGACAAGAAACCTATTGTCAAGCCTTCCCCTGCCGGAGTTTCGTCCAGCAGCAGGAGACAGACTCGTGTCTGTGGCTGGCAGCATCCATTTTGTGATGCCAGGGCTCTGTGAAGCTGGTACAGGGTGTACCAGTGCTGTCATATTTCTCCCTCTAGGAGGGAGGAATCATACCTCCCACACCAGTTACTGGTGTGAAGGTATGATTCCAAGGTGTTTGACACCAAACACGACATAATTCCTTGCAGCCATTCTAAAGTTAGCATTTAACGCGAGGTCATAATGCACTTAAGAGTATATGGTTGGCTGCATCAAAGACAACCCCGGAATAGTGGTTCTGAAGGCTGCAGAGGGGCTCTGCTCATGCATGGGCACCCTCTCACACAAACCCAGCACCCTGCCTTCAGGATTGATAAGGCCTGCCATAGGGGTGACTGATAGGTTTATATGTGCAGTGATTAGGATAGATATAGTAAACCTATATCTAAGTAAGGAGTGCATGCACCACCTTACACAGGCTGCAGTAGCATACCTGTTGTGTCATTTTGGATGGCCTCTCAGGGGTGGCATAATACATGCTGCAGTCCCTGGGATACAAAGGGGATGATGGACGGAACGTTTGAGCCAATCAAACACTCACCCCAGTCAACTGATCTGGGTTTAATCCATCATCATTCTTTAGCTCACTCCACCACCCCAGTTCAGACATGGCCATATGCAAATCAGTCTGACCCTGTGCCTCATGGGAACAGTCCAGCCCGAACTGCCAAGCCATGTCTTCCCTGGACCGGAAACAAGCATCCTAGGACCGGTTTCTGGCATTCCAGCCGTCATCAGCCAGGCTTGCTTGAATCCAGTGGCAAAGTGAGCAAGGGACCCACGTCTGGGCATACCCCCGCCAACTTAGGGCGAACAAAGCGATACAAAGGGGATGATGGACGGAACGTTTGAGCCAATCAAACACTCACCCCCAGTCAACTGATCTGGGTTTAATCCATCATCATTCTTTAGCTCACTCCACCACCCCAGTTCAGACATGGCCATATGCAAATCAGTCTGACCCTGTGCCTCATGGGAACAGTCCAGCCCGAACTGCCAAGCCATGTCTTCCCTGGACCGGAAACAAGCATCCTAGGACCGGTTTCTGGCATTCCAGCCATCATCAGCCAGGCTTGCTTGAATCCAGTGGCAAAGTGAGCAAGGGACCCACGTCTGGGCATACCCCCGCCAACTTAGGGCGAACAAAGCGATACAAAGGGGATGATGGACGGAACGTTTGAGCCAATCAAACACTCACCCCAGTCAACTGATCTGGGTTTAATCCATCATCATTCTTTAGCTCACTCCACCACCCCAGTTCAGACATGGCCATATGCAAATCAGTCTGACCCTGTGCCTCATGGGAACAGTCCAGCCCGAACTGCCAAGCCATGTCTTCCCTGGACCGGAAACAAGCATCCTAGGACCGGTTTCTGGCATTCCAGCCGTCATCAGCCACGCTTGCTTGAATCCAGTGGCAAAGTGAGCAAGGGACCCACGTCTGGGCATACCCCCGCATACCCCCGCCAACTTAGGGGCGAACAAGCGATACAAAAGGGGATGATGGACGGAACGTTTGAGCCAATCAAACACTCACCCCAGTCAACTGATCTGTGCAACATTCCATCCATCATCTTGTGTGTTTTGCTGTTCGCCCTATGTGGAAGGGTATGCCCAGACGTGGGTCCCGTGCTCACTACGCCACTGGAGTCAAGCTATCCTGGCTGATGACGGCTGATAGCCAGAAACCGGTCCTAGGATGCTTGATTCCGGTCCAGGGAAGACATGGCTTGGCAGTTCGGGCTGGACTGTTCCCATGAGGCACAGGGTCAAGACTGATTTGCATATGGCCATGTCTGAACTGGGGTGGCGTGGTGAGCAAAATAACGATGGATTAAACCCAGATCTGTGACTGGGGGTGAATGTTTTGCCAATGTGCAACATTCCGTCCATCATCTTGTGTGTTTTGCTGTTCGCCCTATGTGGGAAGGGTATGCCCAGACGTGGGTCCCGTGCTCACTACGCCACTGGAGTCAAGCTATCCTGGCTGATGACGGCTGATAGCCAGAAACCGGTCCTAGGATGCTTGATTCCGGTCCAGGGAAGACATGGCTTGGCAGTTCGGGCTGGACTGTTCCCATGAGGCACAGGGTCAAGACTGATTTGCATATGGCCATGTCTGAACTGGGGTGGCGTGGTGAGCAAAATAACGATGGATTAAACCCAGATCTGTGACTGGGGGTGAATGTTTTGCCAATGTGCAACATTCCGTCCATCATCTTGTGTGTTTTGCTGTTCGCCCTATGTGGGAAGGGTATGCCCAGACGTGGATCCCGTGCTCACTACGCCACTGGAGTCAAGCTATCCTGGCTGATGACGGCTGATAGCCAGAAACTGGTCCTAGGATGCTTGATTCCGGTCCAGGGAAGACATGGCTTGGCAGTTCGGGCTGGACTGTTCCCATGAGGCACAGGGTCAAGACTGATTTGCATATGGCCATGTCTGAACTGGGGTGGCGTGGTGAGCAAAATAACGATGGATTAAACCCAGATCTGTGACTGGGGGTGAATGTTTTGCCAATGTGCAACATTCCGTCCATCATCTTGTGTGTTTTGCTGTTCGCCCTATGTGGGAAGGGTATGCCCAGACGTGGGTCCCGTGCTCACTACGCCACTGGAGTCAAGCTATCCTGGCTGATGACGGCTGATAGCCAGAAACCGGTCCTAGGATGCTTGATTCCGGTCCAGGGAAGACATGGCTTGGCAGTTCGGGCTGGACTGTTCCCATGAGGCACAGGGTCAAGACTGATTTGCATATGGCCATGTCTGAACTGGGGTGGCGTGGTGAGCAAAATAACGATGGATTAAACCCAGATCTGTGACTGGGGGTGAATGTTTTGCCAATGTGCAACATTCCGTCCATCATCTTGTGTGTTTTGCTGTTCGCCCTATGTGGGAAGGGTATGCCCAGACGTGGGTCCCGTGCTCACTACGCCACTGGAGTCAAGCTATCCTGGCTGATGACGGCTGATAGCCAGAAACCGGTCCTAGGATGCTTGATTCCGGTCCAGGGAAGACATGGCTTGGCAGTTCGGGCTGGACTGTTCCCATGAGGCACAGGGTCAAGACTGATTTGCATATGGCCATGTCTGAACTGGGGTGGCATGGTGAGCAAAATAACGATGGATTAAACCCAGATCTGTGACTGGGGGTGAATGTTTGCCAATGTGCAACATTCCGTCCATCATCTTGTGTGTTTTGCTGTTCGCCCTATGTGGGAAGGGTATGCCCAGACGTGGGTCCCGTGCTCACTACGCCACTGGAGTCAAGCTATCCTGGCTGATGACGGCTGATAGCCAGAAACCGGTCCTAGGATGCTTGATTCGGTCCAGGAAGACATGGCTTGGCAGTTCGGGCTGGACTGTTCCCATGAGGCACAGGGTCAAGACTGATTTGCATATGGCCATGTCTGAACTGGGGTGGCGTGGTGAGCAAAATAACGATGGATTAAACCCAGATCTGTGACTGGGGGTGAATGTTTTGCCAATGTGCAACATTCCGTCCATCATCTTGTGTGTTTTGCTGTTCGCCCTATGTGGGAAGGGTATGCCCAGACGTGGGTCCCGTGCTCACTACGCCACTGGAGTCAAGCTATCCTGGCTGATGACGGCTGATAGCCAGAAACCGGTCCTAGGATGCTTGATTCCGGTCCAGGAAGACATGGCTTGGCAGTTCGGGCTGGACTGTTCCCATGAGGCACAGGGTCAAGACTGATTTGCATATGGCCATGTCTGAACTGGGGTGGCGTGGTGAGCAAAATAACGATGGATTAAACCCAGATCTGTGACTGGGGGTGAATGTTTTGCCAATGTGCAACATTCCGTCCATCATCTTGTGTGTTTTGCTGTTCGCCCTATGTGGGAAGGGTATGCCCAGACGTGGGTCCCGTGCTCACTACGCCACTGGAGTCAAGCTATCCTGGCTGATGACGGCTGATAGCCAGAAACCGGTCCTAGGATGCTTGATTCCGGTCCAGGGAAGACATGGCTTGGCAGTTCGGGCTGGACTGTTCCCATGAGGCACAGGGTCAAGACTGATTTGCATATGGCCATGTCTGAACTGGGGTGGCGTGGTGAGCAAAATAACGATGGATTAAACCCAGATCTGTGACTGGGGGTGAATGTTTTGCCAATGTGCAACATTCCGTCCATCATCTTGTGTGTTTTGCTGTTCGCCCTATGTGGGAAGGGTATTCCCAGACGTGGGTCCCGTGCTCACTACGCCACTGGAGTCAAGCTATCCTGGCTGATGACGGCTGATAGCCAGAAACCGGTCCTAGGATGCTTGATTCCGGTCCAGGGAAGACATGGCTTGGCAGTTCGGGCTGGACTGTTCCCATGAGGCACAGGGTCAAGACTGATTTGCATATGGCCATGTCTGAACTGGGGTGGCGTGGTGAGCAAAATAACGATGGATTAAACCCAGATCTGTGACTGGGGTGAATGTTTTGCCAATGTGCAACATTCCGTCCATCATCTTGTGTGTTTTGCTGTTCGCCCTATGTGGGAAGGGTATGCCCAGACGTGGGTCCCGTGCTCACTACGCCACTGGAGTCAAGCTATCCTGGCTGATGACGGCTGATAGCCAGAAACCGGTCCTAGGATGCTTGATTCCGGTCCAGGGAAGACATGGCTTGGCAGTTCGGGCTGGACTGTTCCCATGAGGCACAGGGTCAAGACTGATTTGCATATGGCCATGTCTGAACTGGGGTGGCGTGGTGAGCAAAATAACGATGGATTAAACCCAGATCTGTGACTGGGGGTGAATGTTTTGCCAATGTGCAACATTCCGTCCATCATCTTGTGTGTTTTGCTGTTCGCCCTATGTGGGAAGGGTATGCCCAGACGTGGGTCCCGTGCTCACTACGCCACTGGAGTCAAGCTATCCTGGCTGATGACGGCTGATAGCCAGAAACCGGTCCTAGGATGCTTGATTCCGGTCCAGGGAAGACATGGCTTGGCAGTTCGGGCTGGACTGTTCCCATGAGGCACAGGGTCAAGACTGATTTGCATATGGCCATGTCTGAACTGGGGTGGCGTGGTGAGCAAAATAACGATGGATTAAACCCAGATCTGTGACTGGGGGTGAATGTTTTGCCAATGTGCAACATTCCGTCCATCATCTTGTGTGTTTTGCTGTTCGCCCTATGTGGGAAGGGTATGCCCAGACGTGGGTCCCGTGCTCACTACGCCACTGGAGTCAAGCTATCCTGGCTGATGACGGCTGATAGCCAGAAACCGGTCCTAGGATGCTTGATTCCGGTCCAGGGAAGACATGGCTTGGCAGTTCGGGCTGGACTGTTCCCATGAGGCACAGGGTCAAGACTGATTTGCATATGGCCATGTCTGAACTGGGGTGGCGTGGTGAGCAAAATAACGATGGATTAAACCCAGATCTGTGACTGGGGGTGAATGTTTTGCCAATGTGCAACATTCCGTCCATCATCTTGTGTGTTTTGCTGTTCGCCCTATGTGGGAAGGGTATGCCCAGACGTGGGTCCCGTGCTCACTACGCCACTGGAGTCAAGCTATCCTGGCTGATGAGGGCTGATAGCCAGAAACCGGTCTTAGGATGCTTGATTCCGGTCCAGGGAAGACATGGCTTGGCAGTTCGGGCTGGACTGTTCCCATGAGGCACAGGGTCAAGACTGATTTGCATATGGCCATGTCTGAACTGGGGTGGCGTGGTGAGCAAAATAACGATGGATTAAACCCAGATCTGTGACTGGGGGTGAATGTTTTGCCAATGTGCAACATTCCGTCCATCATCTTGTGTGTTTTGCAGTCCCTGGGAGGCCTCTGTGGTACCTATGCCCTGGGTACATAGTATACCATATTCTAGGGACTCATAAGGGTACCCCAAAATCCAATCTGGAGTGTACCTAAAGTACATGCAATCAATTTAAAGGGGAAGCAGATAGGCTGGGGTCCTGAATAGCAGGATCCCAGCCAAACTAAGTCGAAAACCAGCAAAACACCAGGAAAAAAGTGGGGGCAACCATGCAGTCAGATTCCACCTTCCTACATAACCCCCAAATGAATGGAGATAAGGCTAACCTTGCCCAGTTGAGCCTTTATTGACTAAGTGGCCATATAAGGAAGAACCTGCACTAGCATGGTTACCCCCTGTTTTATGGTCCACTAAGCAATTCCTAACCCCAAGGGTATTGGATAATCTCCACCATTTGGAATTACTACCTGTAGTGTGTTTTGGCAAAGTAAAAGGCTTGTGGGGTGTCTGAGTGGAGAAGTAAGAGCCTTATAAAGTTGGTCTCAGCTTCCTCAGATCACTGGTCACCATGGAGGCCTTTCTTTCCATGACTGAGTTGTATCTGGCCCTAAGGGTCAACCTCTGGCAGCCTACAGCTGGGGGTTGGGTCCCTTTGGTTGGAACAATGGAGGGACATGGTAGGTTTGGAACCACTTGGTCCCAGGTTTGCCTTTTTCCAACAGAGTCCATCTGGGGGAGGTCCCTACACAATGGTAAGAGGGATCCCTCAGTGTGCTGAGGAATTTTCACCGGGCTAGGGCTACTAGACTGGGTGCCTCTAATCTGTGGATGAGGGGTTCCTCTGGACATGGAGCCCTTAGGGGTCCACTGACCTCCCTGACCTCTGCAGCCCTGGGCTGACAGAGGGAGGGTAGAGAGGGCAGGTTACCTGCTCCAGACTGGGTACCACCTTGGAAGGGTCCCCTGCCATCAGGGGTGTTGCCAGGCCAGGCCTGACCACCTCTGGGGCAGTTCCTTTACTAGGGGTAGGATCAGTTCCCTGAGGAAGCTGACCCTTACCTATGGTCTGGGGGGAAGAATACTTTTCTTCAACCCTTGTGCTCTCTTGTGGAGTAGAGTGGGCCATTCTTTCAGGCTCCACTTCTCCAAAATTTCCCTGGGATGGGGCTGAGGCCCTAACAGCCCCACCAACCTTCTCAGAGAGGCCCAACATTTTTAAATGGGCCTGGTATTCAACTTCAGCCCAGGCTGAAACCTCCAGATCATTGCCCAACAGGCAATCTACAGGCAAGTTTGGGGACTGTTGGACTTGGCCCTTTTTGCAGGGTCATCCCTGAACTTTTTGCCTTCCTCCTGTATTTTCTCTGACCTGTTTTTGTTGGTTTTATGACTCTGGGCACTTTACCACTGCTGATCAGTGCTAAAGTGAATATGCTCTCCCTATTGTAAATTGATGTATTGATTAGTGACTCCATGATTGGATCATTTGATTTACTTGTCAGACCCTAGTATAGTGCACCAGGTGTGCCTAGGGCCTGTAAATCAAATGCTGCTGGTGGGCTTGCAGCACTGGTTG